>PVKN010040749.1:0-10664 GCA_004027915.1 Capromys pilorides
TCTGGCGCTGGTGGGCCTGATGCTGCCTGGCAGGCCTGACGCTGCCTGGCGAGTCTCTTGACTTTCTGTTATTTTTTAGAAGCTTGAGGTATATTATTATGGTATTTAGTTGTTTTCCTAATGTGCAAGTTTACTACAGTAAAATTTCCTTAAAGACTGCTTTCACTGAATCTCACAGTTGCCTTAAATTGTGCTCAAATTTTCATTTGATTGCAGATATAGTTTGATTTCTTCTTTAACTTTCTCTGTTATGCATGGGTTTGTTTAGATGGGTGTTATTAAATTGTCATGTGTATGTGGAGTTTCTTTATTACATTTTGAAGTAGACTGATACTGGTTTATTCAGAGTTTTTATAACCCCTTGTTCTAGGCAGACATATCTCCAGGACCTATAAAGTCTCCTGTGGTTGGTAAGCAAATCACAGTTTATGTCTAGAACCTGCAGACTGGTGTAGAGTGCAGTGCCGTACCCCTGAGCTTGGGAGACCCCTGGGTGCCGTCTTGGAGTCCGTCTGCCAGGTCAGGTCTTCTCCAAATTGCGGTCACTTCTGTCTTCGTTTAACTTTCATAGCCTTGACTCATATAAAATACATAAATAATTATGTCATGGCATGTCTGACAGTCAGGATTGTTAGCTGGAGTCCTTAATTATATGAGAGATCCACAGTGATGTATACATTCTCAGTTTTCTCATTTGAAAGGTAAGAAAAAATGACTGATTTATTGCTTAGAATATAGAAGATCAAAAGGCATTCTAAGAATAAGGGAGTAGCAAACAGGAAATGCACACTAAGTAACTTTCTCTGAAGAAGGACAGTAGCAGAATTGGCTGGCCTCACTCAGGACGGATCACAATCATGGATCAGACTTACTCAGGCGAAAAGGGAAATGTTTGTCATGCAGTAAACCCAACTCAATAAAATAAGCACTTGCCTGTCAAGCGTAAAGGTCTAAGTTCAAAACCTGGTTCTGCAAATAAAACAAAATATAGTAAAGCAGAATAAAATAAAACAAAATCTCAACTCAATAGGAAGAACTTCTCAGTCTTTCAATAATTCCTCCTTACACCTTCCAAAGGCCTCAGACCCCACAAATCTGTTAATGATCTTTAGTTTCTTGGCTTTAGTAGACAAGCATGTAAGTTTAATTACATACACTAAAGGATCAATTTTGGTTACTTCACTTGAAAATAAGCCTGAAAGCAATTTTTGAGTATAAAGAAAACAAAAATTTTCAGCACTATGAAGTTTAAAATGATGTAAATCTTGCAAACTGTATACAGTGATGTTTCCAAAGCATTACATAATATCTCGAGAAATGTGCCATTTGGTTTCTACAGTTAACAAAATACTTCTGATCAATACATCTGTCATTTTTCAAAGTATATTTTATGGCTTTGATTTGAATTTACCTGAAGATTAAAGTCATTAATAATTTCTTTATATGCTTACCACGGAAATGTTGAATTCTTTTTTTACTCAAAAGATGTTACCCATTTTCAGTTAGACTACAGATTTTTTTTTTGCCTGCTCAGGCCACCCTGGGGACAGGGCTGGTGTGGCACAGTTCTGTCAATCTCATGGTACAGTGGGAACATGCATCTTTGGAGAGGATTATTTTGAAGATTTTTTTTAGGCAGAGTGTCATCATGCAGTTCAGGCTGGTGTTGCACTGACTTTTGTAGACTAGGGTGGACATTAGGAAAAAAAAACTACTTATTTGTTTGTTTGTTGATGTTATGACCGGCTCAGACTGCCATGTGTGTGGGGCTCGTGCAGCTTGTGGTGCCCGGGATCGAACTGCTGTCCCTGCTATTGCCTAAGCTTGCCTAGGCAGGGGCTCTAGGCCACTGTGCCATCACACCAGCCACTGAGAATATTATTTGCTCTTATTTTGTTTCCTTGAGATGTAACAATCTTTCACACATTCTGGTCAGCATTTCCTTGTCATGTACCTGAGTAGCAGATTCCATTATCATCTATGTGTTGGTTGACCATTGCATTCAAGGATGTTGAATACTTTTGAAAAAAGTTTTCCAAAACATTAATCTATTTGTCTTTTGTCATTTGTGCTGTGGTGCCATGTGTTCAAATCCATTGTTTACTCCAGAGACTTGTGTCCCCTTTATAGTAGTTGTGTAGCTTTAGCTCTTAATTTTCCATCTGAATTTTGTTGCAACCAAGTATGTTCCTTGAGATACAAGTCCACCTCCTCTGTAAATGTCAACGACTCCCATCCCCATATCTTCACACCCAGGGAAAAATCAGCTAAATATATACTACAGAGAAATTTCTCATGCTGACATGTTATATTGAGACCTCTGGCTGTCCTCATAATTACTACATTTAATGTAATGCTGCATAATGCTTTCGCATCAAACTTTTTAAAATAATTTTTAAATGTATTTTAAAATATTTCTTTTAAATGTCGTATTACTCTATGTACCTTGTCACATGAAATTTCCTATCAGTGTCCTCAGAAAAGCAGTACAAATCTTTCTACCACAAGTCCATAGAAACCTTCTAAGTTACATTAGAGTTTCATCCAGGGTGTACAATTACACATCCTGTAAAAACGCAGAAGAAACTATTGGGAATAAATTTGTTCATATCCTTTGCTTACCTGTCCCATTCACAGATATTAAAGGCTTATAAAGAGAAACTCACTATTTACATAAGTAAATTTTTTTCTGTAACTATAGATGAAATTCTGTGTAAGAAGCACTGCTTCATGACATTTTCAAAGCCCTTATTAATTGTGACATGCAGTAGAGATGAAGGTTACAACTAGTTCAAAGACAATCTGTATTGACACAACAACAATCTTTAGTGATTAACACAGTGATCACATCCTGGATTACCAGTTAAACCAATCCATCCATCACTTTAAAGATGTAGCACTGTTTTTATACACATGTACTGAGTCTCTACAAGGAAGAAATAGAAGAACACAAACCTAAGTCTTTTTCTATTGAACTTATTCATATTAAACATGTCGGCACACCTCCGCTCTGGCAGAGAAACTGATATTCACTTGATTCTGAAGTTTATTTGCACCTTTTTTTTTTCTGTCCCAGCTATCAATCTTGAGAACTTCCCATTGCCAGGCTGCTGCTGTGCTGCAGAGGATATGCCTGGCCCTTGGAACCCATTCTTAAGTCTATGTCAAATGCCCTCCTCCAAGCCATTGTATCACTGAGCGTAAACCCTAAAGGACCCCAAAGCCCTAGCATGAATCCTTGACCTTCAGCCTGGACACTGTTGGGAGGTGCAGCATCTGGAAGGGGCAATGAGGGGAAGCAATGAAACACTTGACCTGGAATCAAGGGTTATGGGGAACGCAGCTCCATGTGTTCTCAAACTTTGATTTCTGTCTTAGCTGCTGTGAGCACACTGCTCAAACATGAAGTCCAACAGGCATTGTAGTATGTCAGCAAAGGCCCAGGGCAGTGAAAAGACTGACAGTTGCCTGAAACCCTGAGTCAAAATGCGTGTTTCATAATTTTAAGTGTTATTTATTTATACTTCCATTACTATGTCTCAAGAATTTTCATATGTTATTGCACTGACTAAAGGAAAATAAACATGAAATTCATTCCTATACTTACTGAATTGAGATATATTCATGCGGGTTTTTTTTTTTTTTCTTTTTTTCAGTACCAGACACTGAACTCAGGCCCTTGCACTTGCCAGGCAAGTCCTTGTTTCACTGATCTGTCTCCCTAGATCGCTGTAGTTGCAGGCTTAAAGCAATCCAGGTGAAGGGCACATTACTCCAGTCTCAGCACTCATCAAGCAGGAGGAGCAAGGCCAGTGTGGGCTACAGAGTGAAAGGGCAAGACCCAGCAGGACTGCGGAGTGACACCTTAGCTCAGAGGTCAGCAACTACTTCCCTCACTAAACAACAGCAATCAGCATGCAAGTTTCTGCACAGAACACTCCCTGCCTGCAGAAACCCTGCTGTTTACCCCGGCTTAGATGGACCCCGTCACGTGCTTTTCTTGCTAGCTGCCCAAGGTCCACATTTAGTGCATCCAATGGTGAGTGTTTCATATGTGCCATAACTGTACTGGAATGCGGGTAATTCATTTGTTTGTGTGTCTGTTGTGGCCTTCATACCATAGCAGCTAAGCTCATAGCTGTAAGTGAGCCCGTGTGATCCACAAAGCCATGCAGTGGTCAGTCTGGGCCCTGGTAGGTCAGTCTTTGGCTTCCTAATGAGAATGACATTCACACTCATGCCACTGGAGAGACTGGGTAGCATTTTAAGTTCATAAAGAATTGTAAGGCCAGGAGTGGTGGCACATGCCTGTAATCCCAGCACTTTGGAGGCTGAGGTTGAAGGATTTTTGCTAGTTTGAGACCTTCCAGGGCTAAAAAGTGAGCTAAGGCCAACATGAATTGCATGGAAAGACCCTGTGTCAAGAAGACAAAACACAAAAAAGAATTATAAGAAATCCCTTTTAAAAGCTCCTCTTTCTCACAATTTTGTGGATTTCTAGATTTCCTTTGGCTTCCCTTTTCAACCTTCTCATCACAATTCAGCTTATTTTCAGGGTGAGTGCTCAGCGGACAAAGAGAACAAAGACAAAAGCAGGGAGGGGGCGGGTGCTGTATCTCAGTGATAGAGTACTGCGTGGTGAGGGCCAGACAGGTCCTGGTGCAATCTGCACTGCAGACACACACACACACACACACACACACACACAGTGTGTAGTGGGCCCATTCTCTTGGATCTACACCTGCTAAAATTTCTTCTTCATTTTCATCTCCCAGTTCACTTAGCTGCCATAGTCACCATTGTAAATGGCAGTGCTGAGGACTGTGTGCAGTGAAGGTTTCAAAGCATTATGGGATAGCTAGAAAAATGTGACATTTTGTGTTTCTAGAGTTAATTAAATAATTCTGAAAAATAAATAGATCTATAATTTTTCAATGTATAATTTATATCATTGATTTCAATTTAGCTGCAGATTAATGTCATTAAAACATTTTCATATGCTTATCACAGATATATTGAATTTTTTTTTTCAAAAGCTTTACCCATTTTCAGTTAGAGTATTTTTTTTTCCTGCTCAGTTCTCCCTAGTGGCACGGCTAGTGTGGCATATGGTGCCAGGGATCAAACCAGTCCCTGTGTGCTTGCCTAAGAAGGCACTTTAGACCACTGAGCTGTATCAGTGGCCTAGGTAGCATTATAGGTGAGTGTTTCCTGACATTTCTGTCAATCTCGTGGCTGAGTTGGAACATGCATCTTTAGAAAGAATGGTTTTGAAGATTTTTTTCCAAACAGTGTCTCGCCATGCAGTTTAGGTTGGAGTTCAGTTCACTTTTGTAGCCCAAGCTGGTTTTTCATTTTAAGCTGAATTTTTTTATTTATTTCTATCTGTCTGTTTGTATTTATTTATTTATGGCCTGCCAAGACTTCTCTGGTGGTAGGGCTGGTGCAGCATGTGGTTCTGGGGAATGAACTACAGTCCTTGAGGTTGCGGAAACTTGGCCTGAGCAGGCGCTTAAGACCTCTGAGCTATCTCCGCAGCCACTTAGAATATTTTTACTCTACATTTTTCCTTGAGATATAACAATTTTTACACATTCTAGTCAGCTTTTCCTTGCCGTTTACCTGAGTAACTTACTCCATTATCATCTAGCTGTTCATTGCCCATTGCATCCAAAGGATGTTGAATACTTTTGAAAAAGATTTCCTGCACAATAACCTATTTTGTCTTCTGTCATTTGTGTTTGCTGTCATATCTTCAAATCCTGTTTACCCCAGAGACTTGTGTCCCCTTTATACTATTTGGGTAGCTTTACCTCTTAATTTTCCTCTGCCTTTTTTTCCCACCATGTATGTTCTTTGAGATACAAGTCCATCAGCTAAGAGAATGCCAGCTCCTCCCATCCCCATATCTTCACAACATGGAAAAATCAGCTAAATATATACTAGAGGTTAATGTCAGATGCTACCATGTTACATTGACTTCTCTGTCTGTCCTCATATAATTACTACATATACTTACTGTAATGCTGCAGTATCATTTGTCATCAAACTTTTAAAAAATGTTTTTTCAAGATAGTTGTTTTTCTTTCAAATATCATATGACTCTCTGTACTTTGTCACATCAAATTTCATAACTTCCTCTATTATGTATTGGTGTATTTAGATGGGTGTCACTAAACTTTCATGTGTATGTGGAGTTTATTGTCACATATTCAATTTGGCTAACTGATATTGGTTTACTAAGAATTTTTATAACCCTTTGTGCCCCTCAATCACATCTACAGCACCTGTAGAGTCTCCTGTGGTTGGTGAGCATATCACAGTTCATGTCTAGAACCTGCACACTGGAGTAGAGCTCAGTGCTCTACCCCTGATCTTGGGAGACCACTGGGTGCCATCTTGGAGTCCATCTGCCAGGTCAGGTCTTCTCCAAACTGCAGTTGCTTCTGTCTTAATTTATTTTTCATAGTCTTGACCCATTTAAAATATGTAAGTCAAGTATGTCATGGAAAGACTCACAGTCAGGATTGTTAGCTGAATTTCGTAATTATGTTAGGGATCCACAATGATTACTATTGTAGGGATCCATTGGTCTTACTGCAAATGGGGACACAGGGCAGTAGCAACAAAAAAGACAAGAAGACGAAAAGCTGGGCTAGGTAGAGTCGCTAGTCAGCCTGACTGGCAGGACTAACTTAACACGCAAAAATGATCCTTTATTTGTACTTTTGCAAAATTTGTATCACATGACACAAGGTTGCTTAGCCAGTAATGGCTGGCCAGAACCGCACAGGATGTTTTTCTCAGCACTGGGGTAGCTTGCTTGCTTTAGGTACTGAGGCCTAGTTCCACCTACACACTCTTGATCAATTGTTTGAATTCCTGTAACTCCCAACATATCCCCCCTTTTTGTATTGTTTTGTCAAAGATGGGTGTTTTATTGCAGTTGGAGAAGTGGATTTGGAGAAGTCTTTAAGGAACCTTTTTTTTTTTCACTCTGAGGTTTCAATCTTTGGACCTTCCAATTGCCAGGCTGCTGTTGTGCTGCAGAAGATATGCTTGGCCCCTGGAACCCTTTCTTAAATGCACATGAACGGCCCACCTCCATGCATTGTAGTATGTCAGCAAAGGCCCAAAAGCAGTGAAAAGACTGACAGTTGCCTGAAACTCTCAGTTTAAATACATGTTTCCTAATTTTAAGTTGATTTTACCCAGCAATTTATATCTGTCCCAAAGGGAGTATACACAGGAAAAATTGACACAAGCAATTTTCTTGAAAGTTTTCATTTCTCTAACAAGAGGGCAATGGCAGCATTGCCAAGGCCTGAAGTGAGAAACAGAGTGACAGTTCCCATGTCCATTTTCAGGTGAAAACCTGCTGTCCAGAGGGGTGTCCAAGGGGGCAACCTGAGTAGAGGAGTTGGCAGGGAGACCCAGTCCAAGCTGAGCTGAACCAACTTCTGAGCCTGGAGTGCCTCAGGTCTCCATTGTGACCTGAGCTTTGGTTCACGAAGAGGCAGTAACCAGGGAGCAGGCAAGACTGCACAGCAGGGAGCACCAATCTGGTAAGAAGGCCTTTTCCAGCAGGGAGATGAAGCACGGTGGAACACAGAGCAGGACCTCCCTTCAGGTGACCAAAGAGCTCTCCCCATGCACTAAATCATCCAGCTGTAGACCCACATCAAAGGTAGCTTGTCAATGTGTAGAAGTTTCCATGGAAGTTCACTAGATGTGAGACTTTTAACAGCACTGTGGACTGGCAACACACTGAGCAGCAGATGAGCTCTGCCACTCCCTGTGTGGACAGATCAGGGGGTTGGGGGAAAAGGAGACATAAAGACATTCATTATTTTATCCCAGTCATCTTCTACTACCTGTAGGTGCTGGGAGAGAGGAAGTTGTGAGATCACTGGGCCTCCAGAAGCCCTCAGGGAAGCCCAGTGAATTATTGCATGTCCTGCACAGAGGGTGCATTGGTCCTCTTGGGATGGGATCCTCCCACTGCCTTCCAGAGCCAGCTTTAAACCCACTTTTGGGCACCTTCATGTCTATGTTCACAAAGTTTTTCGTGATAGGTCTCCATGGTAAGCCCTTAACTTGAGGTCACGAGGCTTCATGATGCTCAGCATAGCTTGGTGGATGTGGTGTCCAGTCGCCAGTTGCAGTGAGGCAGGTGAGGAAAAGCAGGACGGGAGTGAGGAGCTGTGGAGTCTCAGGCAGCTACACTCGCTGCCACTTCAGCATGAGCTGGGAGGAGGCTTCGCTTGATGAGCACCAATGAGCCTCTCTGAGAGCTACAAGGGAGGGACGAGATGCCTCTGAAGAAGATCAGCTTCTCATTGCCATGTAAAACGTGAGTTTTGTGTGGCTTTTACCGATTACAAAACATTGCTTACTAAACAGTCGTGAATTGACATCACTGGGCATGAAACTTCCCACCATAATGCAGTACCACCAAGAGGCTAACACTATAAAGAACCAGCAACACACCTTCAATCTCTGTGTCACTGATGGATTATTTTATACAGGACATGCAGGTCATTGCACAAAGTGTAGGTGCAGTTTATTGACAAATGACAGCTTGATCAGAGCTACAGAAGACACCTTCAATCTTAAGGAGGGCAAGGGCCATGATGGCAAATGCAGTTGACAAGGTCTCATGGTATATTGATGTAATGAACTAGGTCTTCCAAGGACTGTCCTCTCCTACTTCACAGGGTGTCTTTTCTACCTGTAATTCCCTATGCAGCCTTTATGTTAGCACTGGTAATCCCCGGGGATCACTTGCATTTTAAACATTGTGCCCTGTAATATCCCTTAACTAAATTTCCTGTTGAGTTTTTTTTTTTTTTATTTTTCAATCATTGTCTTAGCTCTTGTTCTTAACATTCTGTTGACAACGGAGACTTTTCTCTTCAAAAAAATCAGTTTTCTAAAACACCTCCTCTTTTTATAGCTATCAAAAACAATCCAGCAGTGGAAACCCTGAGACCATAATTTTATACCTTTTAAAAATGAATGATTTAAGTTTTCAGTGTACTGTTTGGTTTCTTTGGTTGGGTTCAGGACAGTAAGGTTTTGCAAAAGGGCCAGGCTGGTCCTGAACTCCCTCTCTTGCCAAGGTTGGTCACAAACTCACAGAAATCCTCCTGTGTCAGCCTCCTGAGTGCTGGTATTACAGCTGTATGCCAGCACGTCTGACTGTTAACTTTAACTTAAAAATTTTCAACACTCATCCAAAATTCTATTTTTAGTGCTGAATTTACCCGGTGCCATTTTTTAAAATATTGTAGGCTTTTACTTTTCTCTTGTCCTTAAATCTCTCTACAGTCTACTTTCTCACTTTTCTAGTGAAGAGATTTAAGTGAGAGGACTAGCAGATATGTAAAAGTTAGTACTGCTTATTATATATTCAATTATTGGATATAATACTACTTATCTTTTAAACAGAAAGTACATGGTAAATCACTTGTCATGATATTTTAATACAGCTTAGGAGAATAGTTTTGTCTCTGCATCCTGATCTCCCCTACTCCATCACCCTATTACAGATGATTCACTCCTCGAATATCAGAAATGCTTTTCACGTGGATCTTTCTGCTTTGCATGATACACTTACTCCCCCAGTTCAAGATTCTGTCTCCTTCAGGTTCTTCCTCTTCTTTCTATTCTTCCTCTTCCGTTGCTCCTCCTTGTCGTATTCCTCCTGCTCTTCATCCTCTTTTTGATCTTTTCTTCCTTTCTTCTTTTCGTTTCATAAAAAAATAACATTTTCCAAGAACAACATAAGATGTCACCATGTGTGTGTGTGGGAGGGCATGTGCATACATGTGTTTAAAGGCCTTGTTGTCTTCCTGCGAGCTAGCCGCCTCTGCAGCCTGGGTGTGAAAGCAACCTCAGAGTTTACATAAACAAAGGAGCCTAAGGTTCCCAGTAACCCTTTTCTGTATTTACCATGGTGGCTTTGATGCACCATGTAGTGTCTGTGCCTGCACCCCAGTCGCTTTGTTGTTCACAGAAAACATATAGTGGAGGAAAGCACAAAAGTCAGGAGGGCTTTCATTTTTGTCCTTAGTTCTACTGCTTTAACCAAAATTTCATATGATTCAGAATATATAGAGCAATGTAGGCAGCGTACAACAAAGAATGGCAGTGTGTATATGGCACAAAGGATTTCGGTATGTTTTACTTGATGTTGTTATGAGTTTCCAGTGGGCATAGGTGCAATCACTGCTGTTGTCCATCCTAATATATTAAAAAGAGCAATGCATGTGGAGAATAACAAACAAAGGAAATGAAAAAAATAGTTGTAAAGAAAATTTCATTTATACCCCCAATTCCAATGAGGAAGAAGTATATTAATTTGCTGCCAACATTAGGATTGATGTCTGGCTTTCTCTCTGTAATGTATAAAAATGCAATACAGAGTTAGGGGTATACGTCAGGGGCACAGGCACCTGCTTGGGACGCTCAAGGTCCTGAGTTCAATATCTCTTAGCAAAAAAAAAAAAAATATATATATATATATATATATATATATATATATACACACACATATGCATATATATTCATAAAATCTATCGAGGTATAATTACATTTGTACTATTCTATGTGCTTTGAAGTCAATATTTAGTGAAACTTATTAAATCATGTTCAGGACATTC
>PVKN010040750.1:0-10664 GCA_004027915.1 Capromys pilorides
CAGTTGACAAACAGGATATTCTTGGTTGATGCAGTACACATAAGCAAAGATTTTGGTCATAGTGCACCCTGAATTCATCTTTGGATCTTGGGCAAGGTGAAGGAGGACAAAGTCCATCTCTGAAGTTTAAGGCAAATTTCGTCAGGCATACAAAGGGTTGATTTCTTCATTGCAGAATTACTGAGGGTGAGGTGGATACCGTAGGGTTGCAGTACAAACCCTGGTGGAGATGCTAACCTTTACTTCTCCTGCCACTAATCACAGAAAAGCCCTTGCAGCTTTCCCAAAAAAATGTTGGGAGGGAATGAGAACGTTGAATGCAAGATGAATAATAAAACAAAGAATAAAACAGAGGAGATTAAAAAAAATTACATATAACAAAATTTGCATTTTTACATTTCTCTGATAAGTTTTTTCCTCATGAAAGTGCTTTGCAACTGGCCAATGGTCATTGTTCCCCAAATAGCTGATAAAGAAGCAACAGGATGCACTTGAGATGCCAAAGGAAGAAAAGACATCTACACATATCAAAAAGGCCTTATTTTTGGACCTGTAAAGAAAATGTATAAAAAGCTTACCATGAACAGAATGGTTTTAATCACCAAATATTGTGTTCAAATCCTTCCTCACTTCTGAATGCGCTTGAAATGTTTGTCATTTGTTTATTTTTCTTTTAATTTCTTGGATAACTTTGAGTTGTTTCCTTGCCTGCACCCGAGAGAATGGGCTCCTGGGGGAGGAGACTTCACCCAGGGCCGGGAACCACTGCTTCCCCTTATCCTCACACGTACCAGAGGAGAATAAGCCGTAGGGTTGCTGCTGTGCGTAGAACAGCGTGGGGACAGGCTTTGAAGGACTCGCACCTCGCCCAGTGCGAGTCCACGCTTCCTGGATGTTGTGATTATGAGCAAGTTGCTTGGACAGTCTGCGTCTAGGCTCTTCCTCTGTGAAATAAAAATAACAGGTGCATGTTTTGTGTGTGACTCCAAAGCTAGAAGGAGATACTGCCCGCTGAGTGCTAGAACATGACCTTGCATAAAGGGACCTTGAAATGTATTCATCATCATCGTCGTCATTGTCGTTGTTGTCTTTGTCATCGTTTTCATCATCTTGTCATTGTTGTTATGATGAAAGTTGAGTATCGTGCTTGTAGTAAGCAGTGGTAGCTCCCATAAAAGGCATGATGGCCTGGCTTGTGGGCCAACATCTGCGTCATCAGGGCGTTTGCGCACCACACGCTGTGGTATTTTGTGAACTGGAGTGAAAGCAAGCATTAGTCTTCGGAATCAAATTATTGAGGCTTAAGAGAAGATCAGAAAATTTGTTTTAAAAATTTGCAGGTGGCAGCTCATTGTAGATATTTGATGCTTCCTATAACTGGAGTGCAAGAGTGGATGTGCATGATTTGCAAATAAAGCAAAGTAAAGTAAAAACAGACATAAAGCGATTTAGCATGAGCAACTCCAGTAATATAAATGGCAAGAAACTGTCCCTCCTTGCAAGGATAATGAACAGTTTACAAGCTAAGTAAATACAATCTGCAGCTCGTTAAAGCCTTAGCGGTAAGCTCAATGCAGTAAAAGGATCTTATTAGGGTGCGAGCACAGGATAGACTCGGTGTGAGATGGATGACTCTGAGAAAAGCTGGGGGGAACAATTAAAGAGAAATAAAGAATGCTAGGGGGACTACACAGCCTCCCTCTGTACTAGGATCCTGTGGTGTAAGAGCTGCTTAGGAGCCGGCACTGGCCGGCATCCCATTGCTGATGGCAGACACTGTAGGAGCGGCCTGCTAGGCACAGAACTGACATTTAGAAATGGTGCAGCTTTGTTCCAGAGAAGCTTTTAAACCCACGAGTTTGGAGATATTTGAGCCCCAAGGTGGATCCACTACGTATTCTTGAACAGGTCTTTCCTGTGTTGCTATTTCCCAAACTCTACTCTTTCAAAAACCTGGTGACCGGACTCTGAGTTGGACTTTTAGGTCTATGTGACTGCAGGACCCTACAGTAGCAGGGCCCTTGGTCAGGAGGGCTTGATGCAGTGGAAACACAGGAAATGAGACCACGGCAAGTGTGAGAGGAAGGATCAGGTCCCCAAAGTTCTGCCCATGTCTGTAGGAGCTTTTGCAGCAGCAGAAAGAAGGAGGCCATCTGTGAATGAGAAGGAGAGGAGCACACGAGGGACCTGTGATGGAGAAAGGCTGGCAAGTTCACGGTTAGCTGCTACTTTTAGAAATTTGGAAGCTCAGAGATTTTTCAGATTCTTGAAAGATTATGTGGAAGAAGTGTGTTTATTATGTACTATTCCTGGGATCTGGGTATTGCTACATCATCGGACCAAACTTTTCCTAACATTTCCAAAAACTGGGGCAAAACCTACACTTGGGCTAAAAGCTGAGCTCACTTTTATTTTATTTTAATTTAATTTTGTACCAGGGATCCAACTCAAGACCTTGTTCCAGTCAAACAGGTGCTTATGCAGCGTGAGCGATACCCCCAACCCTGTCCTCTTAAACTAGGTTGGCTTTTCGTAAATCACTAGTCTGAACCAGTTTACACACAGTACGTTACCATGACTGTTTGTCCTCCATGCTGTGAGAATTCGCCTCCCCCAGATTCTTTGAGTTGGTACGTTGTCTTCCTGAAGCAGCGGGAAACCAGGTCCCGCATCACAATTTGTTTTAGATGGTAAGTGATGGAAAGGTCCACTGGGCAGAATCAACACAGACAACACAAGAAGTTCTCTTGGACAGGATGAGATATTCCATCTGTAGCCACTGTGTTGTTTTGTGGCCACAGGTTTCTAGCTAAGAATATCCTTTCACAGTCACTGTTCACATATTGGAGGGACACTCCACACCACCACTTGGCTGGGTCCTACTTTATCCCAATCATCTAGTAAATAGTTTGCTTAGTCTTTATCCATGGAGTCAGGGTACATTAGAAAAGTTTATGCTTCAGGATTTTGTGAACCAGAACTAGAAGAGGATCTATTCAGCACTGCAGGTAACAAGGGGCCGGTGCAAATGTGTGTTCTCTAAACTGATAAGGTACTGTCAGCCAACTCAAGGGGCCCAAGGGAAGTTTTTGAGGGTGAGTTCCAAGGTTAAAGAGTGCACATGTACAAGATACCAGCAAGGACAGCAGGTAGCATGGAGCCTAGAAGAGAGGCAGAGCAAAACAGATTTGCTTGCGTCTTTATTGTATAATTCTTATACAGGTTGTTACCTAACCTTTACATAACCAGCACATCCATGTTCACCTGTGCTGAGTCATGGTTACAAAGCTGCATCCCACTGTAAGCCTGTGCTAGATGGCAGGGTCATGCCCTCAGGTGTCCTTAGATGCCCCTGAGCTTTGAGGCAGTCTGAGTGGCTCCCCGCAGCATGGTTCTCACACTAGAACGTGTGTCAGTATTGGCCAGAGGTTCTTATTTCAAGTTTCTGTTGCAAGAGGTCAGGAGCAGGGCATTTCTGACAGGCAACGCTATTGCTATTGCTCCCCAGGAGATCATGTCAAGAACCACCAGGCCTTAACATGAGGAGATGCATTGATCAAAAGCCAGTTCACATGGGCCTGAAAGAAAGGAAATGGTTACAGAGAGCGCATGATTTGAAGAAGTGACAATTCAGAGCAGCCTTTGTCCTGCTGCCCGGCTGCTGTACTCACTGCAGGCAGAGAAGGAGAGTGCACCACACTCTCAGGAAAAGGGGAGGGCAAGGGTGTGCTGGACACTGAGACCCTTCAGGGCCCAAGAGTAAAAGCTGCTGTCTTCAGTGTGAGGACTTGGGAGGTGGTTCATGGTAGCAAAGGGACAACTGAGGCTGTGAGGACTTCCTGAGGATGGCACTGTGGGCAGTTTGCAGGGAAAAGGGTCGAGAGAGCAACATATGATACTCCATTGCCTGGTTTCAAGTCTAGACTCTTCAGATTTTGTGCAGGTAGTTTGATTTTATGTTAAATGCATAAACTTCTCTGACGCTCCGTTGCCTCATCTGTGAAGTTGGGAAACTACAAGTGTCTCACAGACATTAGAAGGAAATCTCGGAAACTTACCTACTGGCTGCTGTATGAAGTGTAAAAATGTTTTTATCCATCATGAAAAAAGTGGCTAAGAAACACCAGGAATCACCTCCCATCACTTGCATCTGGTATGTGTTGTGTCCAAGCAAACGTCATAACAATGGTTGACTTAAAGAAGCTATTTAGAGACGTATTGGCAATAACAAACTACAGGGGGCCCACAAACTCTCATCTTTTATTACAGGGAGGTGGGAAGAGGCATGCGTAGGTTGGGGCAAAACCTGCAGCTAATCATATAAATAAGACCCTTGCAGAGAGTTAAGAAAAATCCATCAAAATCTAGGGTGCCATCCTAAATTTCCCACTGTCATCCCAAGTAAAATAACAACAATATAGTAATCAAAACAGGAATAGTAATGAAACTTTACTGTGGATCTTTTTTCTTTTAATTTCCATGTGGGGCCAACATTGGTTAAAAGACAGCTTACCTATGTACTTGTCTCTGTATGTGTGTATTGATGTTTGTAGGTATTTGCATGATCTGATAGCATTCTACAATAAAAATAGTTCTACTATCCCAGCATAATTTGAGAAATTGAGATGCAGACAAATTTTGAATTATGTTGGAATCATTGTGTTCTCAGGCTTAGGCATAAAATTTGCTATTCAATATTAGACAAGTCTACAGTTTGCTCCTTAACTATGGCCAACTTCAGCTGTTTTTCCAGAGCATTTATACCTACCTTGTTTCAATATCTTAAACACTTGTATCATTTTCATATAACAGTCTACTTGATTTGTTTACAGTCTTTCTCTGTGTTTCCTGGAATTTTACCTTCCTGCCTTGTGTGCTGCCTGCTGAGAAGTACATTTGTGATAATGATCTGTAAGAATCAAGGTGGCAGAGCTTAATCTGTTAGTTGATTTGCTTTCTCCATCCAATTATGTAGGACTACAGGAAATATCAGCCATCCTGTAGGGGCATTAAGTGAACCACTGATTTTCTGGGTAGTCAGCTTTACTTTCTGAGTCAGTTATCTACCAGTTTATCATCAGTTCGGGCTTCACAGGACAACAGCCTGTTCTCCTCTCATGGGCCTCGTGGCTTTATGAGATAGGAAAACTGACATTGAAATGCTTTTGTTGCTAATCCCCACCCAACTCAATCTGTGGCTCTACTGATTTCCTTCTTATTCTGGTTATGTTTTTTGCCTTTCAGTACCTTCTGTCACCTCCAACCCTAGCTTCAGCACCTCTTCCATTCTGTCACCTGCATCCTTCTGAGAATGAGCAATGTTCCAGAGTTGAACATTAGGAAGTGTGTGCATTTGGTTACTGAGATGCATTGCTCTAGAGGGACTGGGTCAATATAATTTGTTACTTTGAGCTGAA
Organism: Capromys pilorides; assembly: GCA_004027915.1. Classification (NCBI taxonomy): domain Eukaryota; kingdom Metazoa; phylum Chordata; class Mammalia; order Rodentia; family Capromyidae; genus Capromys; species Capromys pilorides. The sequence continues at coordinate 5,418 of PVKN010040750.1, forward strand.
AGTCTTCAAGGGATCAGTACAGCCTATACTAAAACTATTTCTGGAGGCTGTTGTGTTGGAAAGGTTCCTTGAACTTCAAAATTGAAGTCAGTTTAAAACTTATAAGTTTAATGGTTTATGGTTCCTCAGGCACATTGTTGAAGTACATTAATATACTTACCTTTCTCAGGCCAATTTTCTTTTGGATAAAGAAAAAAGATCTCTATTTAGACAGTCTGTCTCTCTGTTTTCATAGTTTCTGATGCTTGCTTCCATAGCTTGATTGATCCTTAGTGAGATTATAAAAAAGAATCACTTAAGTAATCTCTATATAGCTGCTTCTCCCATTAGCCTAGAAGGCAGTGTGTCTCTCTCTCAGGCACCGTTGTACGCTCAGCATTCATGTCAGTGTCTTGGAGTAAAATGTGCTTCAATGGCATTTACCAAATTTAACTCCAGTGAAATGGAAAGGGGGACTGGGAACCAGGCTGTGGTCATTCAGCTTATACAGCAGCTTGAGGAGGCCATGGGATTTGTAGATGTCTGGTGAAATATTATTTCTGAGTGCACCTGTGGCCGTGTTTCAGGAGGTGATAAACTCTCCAGTTAGTGGACTGGGTAAAAAGTACATTGCCCTTCCCAACGTGAGCGGGCATCGCCCAGTCTGTGGGGCTGAAAAAACAGCAAGAGGGGAAAAGGATCATGTAGTGACTGCTTGCTTAGCTGACTGGAGACTGCAAGGTTTTCTTGGACTGTAGATTGTACCACTGCTCCTCCAAATGCCTGCCCTTTGTAGCAGAATATAAGATCTCCTGATTATGTACTGCAAACTCTACTAACAAAAATTTTTAATCATTACAATGCAAAGAAATTCCAGATTTCTGAATGCACAGGGAAAATCTGGGAACTTTCTCCAAAATCTTATAAGATAATACCTTATAAAATAAAATAGTCAGGCCCTGCAAGATAGCTCAGTGAATTAAGCACCTGCTTAGGCAAGCGCAGAGACCGAGGTTCAATCCCTGGCATCACATGTTGTGTTGACCCTCCTACTTGGTGTGCTGAGCCAGCCACCAAGACTGGGTGTAGTGGCACATGCCTGTAATCCAAGTGCTGGGGAGGCTGAGACAGGAGGGTCACTAATAGCCTGAGCTGTGTAGTGAGATGGTATACCAAATATATTAAAATAAATAACTAAAAAATAGATAAAATGAAATAATACCTTATAATTAATCTCCATGTATTCTTCATAAAGAAGAGAATTTACATAGAGATACACATGGTTACTTATATAAAGATCTTATATATAAATGCATCCATTTTGCCTACTAGACTATTAGCTGGGGTTCTCTGTAAAATCCTGACTAATATACCAGCTGTCAATGCATCTTGAAACTTAGTGTGACAGAACAGGTACACAAGCAAGTGTATCTCTTTAGACAAATGGCTTATGCGTTCATTGTCATCTGCTAAAAGCATGCAAATTTTCTTATTCGTGGGTCTAAATGAGAAGTGTCCACATCATGGGGCACTCAATAGATGTCATTCTTAGGAAATCTCTCATTAGTTTCACCTCCAGTTTCCAACCTAAGTCCCTCCCACCATGCTCCACCCTCAATGCTATGTTCCCTAAATCAAGAAACCACGATTCTGTGATACGTGGAAATTAATGATCTTGAACCTGGGCTTTCCAGATAACTGGAGTTTTGGAAGGAGGAAGCCAGCATTGTAGCTGCAGTCAGGATGAGCCAAAAATGATAGGTTCTGACTGAGTACAAACTGCTAAATTATCATGGCCCATATTCAACATGGCCGAATCCCCAGAGCAGTAGCTTATCTTCTGGATTGCCACTTCCTCCTTCTTCCACATCCCAGACCTGGATACTTTTCCTGAGCACACAAGTTACCCTCCTCCCCCATCAGTTCCTGGTGTGTCACTGAACCTACCCCTCTAACTCCACCTGTAGCAAAAGTCCATAAAGCCTCAGAGTTCCTGTCTCAAGTCGAGGGTCCCCCTATCTCCGTGCCGATGATCTTCTCCTGTCTTCAGAGTTCGTACCTACCCCTAGCCCATTTTACTTCAGCTTCCCTGACGTGCTGCTGAGAATCCTAACAGAAGAAAGAAGGCTTCGCGCAAGCTGTTCTTGGTCTCTCTGCATGCTTCCTCCTCACTTATCAAATGAGTGAGAGGAAGCTGCGGGTGACATTGCAAGGACTTCCGGTGGGATGATGATGATTCAATCACTTCACAGTGAGCGGTCAGGTAGGAGCTATCAAAGTGAGGTCTGGCCTGGCACTCCCTCCCTCACAGGCCCCCTCAGTCCAGTGATTGAATGGGCCCATGTCCCTGTCCCTGTCCCTGTGCCTCCCCCACCCCCCCTTTTTTTTGGCTCCATTTTTTCTTGCCTCAAAGTCTGTTGTCATCCTTTTCACAAGTTCAGACTTTCCTTGATAACCAAGCTATGTTTTCTGATATACAAATTAGATACCTGGGAGATCATTTACTCCTCAGCTTTTGAAAAATGTATCTCATCTTTCTTTCTTTCTTTTTTTTTTTTTTTTGTGAAAGACAGTAAATTAAGGCTATGCTCAAACTGTCAACTCTGATACAAATTTTTTCTTGACCCCCTGATGAGACTAAATTCAAAACCAATTAGCTGCTTCATGACTTTCACCTTTGATGGATGGCAGCAGTTGCTTTTCTCCCCCTAGGAGTGAAAATAAGAATCAAAGCACCAAAAGGGATAAAATAGCTCTTGGATCAGAAGTTGTTAGTGTCTACAGATTTTAGTGATTACCTAGGGCAAAACTATGGTGTTTTTCTGGTTAGCAAACAGCCATTCAGAACAAATAGTGCTGATGTCGCCTGTACAGATAAGAAAGCCATTTTGGAGAGTCGGGTCCTTGCACGAAGTCACAGCTGGGTGGAAGGAAGAAGATCTGAGGCCAGCGCAGAGATGGGATTTTCCATCTGGTGTGCCCCCCACACCCTTGGTCACTCTCTGTCGAGGCTCAGGGCCTTCTTGGGAGGTGGCACACAGAGCTCGTTCTTTCCTGCAGAAGCAAAGCATGTCTCCCTGTGGGGTCTAGTAGATTTCAAAGTCCTGAATATTTACACTGATTCCTTGCACAGTAATTTCCAGTGCTGTTCACTGTCCTTTGGAGCCCTCAAACAGCTGTAGCTCATTCTATGCAAGGAAAGGGGTCCCTGTCAACATGAATCCCACAGCCCCACTTCCAGTCACCTCAGAACTGCGGCTGGTCTTAGCTCAAGGTACCTTCCCTGTAGCTGCATTGAATTCACCTCCTAGCTCAGCTTCTGTTGATTAGGGCTAAGGCAAACATCACTTCTTCCATTAGGACTTCTTAAGGATATCCATCCCAACACCTGTAAGTCCACGGGCTGTGCTTCACTTGTGCTGGTGGAGTGTATCATTAAGATGACATGTAAGAACATGGATTGATGGCTCAGAAAGAATATGTCCCCAAAAGTGGACTGAATCACCAGAGCTCAGTGTTGTATTTTAATTTTTGCTGCATCCCCCAAATAACAATATTAACCACTAATTATTTACTGAGTAGAGGATTCTGTCTTAGGTGGGCACTTACTGTATGTAATTATTAACACTATGCCAGCTATGATAATGTAGCTTGGAAGTCTCCAAGAGAAGAACCTAGTGGACAAAGGATCCCACTTGGGGTTCTTTGAGAACTGTTGTCACATTCTTCTTAAGCTGTGCTGTCAGCTAATGGCTAAGCACGGCAAGAAAGTTAAGGCCGTCAAGTCTTGGACACAGACGGATAAACCGGCAGGTGATTCTCCTACAGGATTCCTTGAGAATGACCTTCGAGCCTTTCTTTGGCCTTGTGATCATTCTGAGACCTTGCCTTCTCTTACTTCCTTGGGATCAGATCTGTTTCTTAGCTTTTCTGGCTTCCTAATTTCTTTCACTGGCTTTTTCTCTATTAACTATTTTGATATTACATGCAGTCTTGGCATGCATACGTTGGAGGACCTAGGCCACTGTTGGCACACCTATGGCAAAAGTTCCACAACAGAGACAGAGCCCTCTCTGTTGGAGGTTAGCCCAGTTACCCCATCATCACTCCAGCAGCCAAACATCAGAGCACAGAGAGGAGCACACAGAGGAGCCAGAAGTGTGTGCAGAGAGGAGTAGCCACGGCAGGCGATGACATCACAATCAGATGGCATTCAGTCTCTAGAAACTTCACCGCCACTGATCCAGACTAACAAACTCTCACAGCTATTCTATGATACCAGTACCACTTTCCTTGAATTCAAATACATAAAAGAAAAAATTCAAAGATATCTTGAAATCAGCAATTGGAGTGGGGCTAGGGATATAACTCATTAGTCTAAGTGCTTACCCGGCAAGTACAGGTACCTGAGTTTGATCCCCAGTACCACATGCCACGTCAGCCCCAAAATCGGGCATAGTGTCACGTGCTTGTCATCCCAGCATTGGGCAGGCTGAGAAAGCGGGATTACTATGAGTCTGAACTGTGTAGTGACACACTGTACCACATAAATAAATTAAAAATTGAAAAAAAAAGATTTTTAAAAAGTGACTGGAATTGCAAGATCTACGGTTACAACCTACTTCAGGGGGGATCATAAACACTTCCACTTTAAATGACTGCTCTGTGTTTTCTGAGCTTTCATTGATATTCAACACTCAATGATATGCAGACCTAAGCCACCCTAAAGGGATAGATAGTAGTGGACCAGTGAGAGGATACTTATAAATTAGCAATTGAAAGAAAGCAACCTTGAGAGAAGTACAAAGTGATGAAAGTACAGAATGAGCTCTTTCACACACCCATGAAGGAATGTACAGTTCAAAAGTGCAGATATTGTAGAATGCAGGTAGAGGAGGATTTGGAGGTACAGTGTTATCCAGTTCTTAACAACTGCGGCTGAGTGTGTGGAAGAGGAACTTGGCTTACATGAGCTGGATTAAATTCTGACGTGGGAGTACTTGCTTAGGTAAGCTCAGGGGCCAGGTATCAATCCCTGGTACTGCATGCCATGCTGGCCCTGCCTCCAGGTGGGTTGAGCTGGTGATGGAGCCCAGGCGTGGTGGCACATGTCTATAATCCCAGCACTAGGGAGGAAGACATCAGTAGGATCACTATGAGGCTGAGCTGTGTAGTAAGACCCTACACACACACACACACACACACACACACACACACACACACATACACACACACACATACACACACACACACACACACACATACACA
>PVKN010040751.1:0-10664 GCA_004027915.1 Capromys pilorides
GCATGGAGGCAGCCCTGGGCTCCCTTGGTCCACTGTGGGGTTCAGCCAGTGGGAAGCAATGATGGGCCACAAAAGGCAGGGAGAAGAGCAAAGGTGCAAAACTTCTATCTTCCTGATTCTTTCCTTCTCTGAAGACCCCAGGTTCCATCAGAAAGTTCTTTCCTAGCCACAGCTTCTCTCTCTGGGTTCTGGAAATCACTTCCATTTAGGAAGCGTCTTTTGGACCTAGTTGTAGTAAGGCGCCCCACTGTTACCAGCCCAGAGGAACTGTGCCACCTTTTGTTGGTTCCCTAAATTCCACTGACACCTTTGTAACTAGCCCTTTTATTATAATCTCCTGAAATTACCAAATTGAGGGAATCTGATTTCTCCAAGGAGTTTGCCTGGCAGCTTGGGCTCTGCTTGATTCTCCACTGCTGTTGGTAAGAGGGTACCTATGTGGTAGATACTTACACTAGTAGCCCTCCATGTCTCCTATGATCCATGAAAGTCTCCTACACTGAGCAATGGACCCTCCCAAGCAACCTGATAAACCCACTGGACTGCAGCATGGGTCTGCAGAAGCTTGATCAGCACTTGCCCAATTGTGCTACGCTTTGGATGATCACTTGGGGAACCCTGCTGTGTAGTGAGGAATCTGGGCCTTTGTGTTGAAGAAAAGGTGCAGATGATCTGGGAGAGGAGATGAAGAGATGCCACATGGAAAAGCTGAGTTACCCCAGCTAACACTTAAGACAAAGCTCCAGACCTGGAAGGGAACTTTATAATGAAGGAGAGCATGGTCTGCCTCAGTGGGCAGAGGCATTTTCTCCCTCATAGAGTCTAGAATTGCCAGCTTCCACTCATGATAAAAGGCAGGTAGACTTGTGGCAGTGTTGCTGTCATTTTTAGCATCTCCTTCTGCATGCACCTAGATAGACCATGCCCACCACACCCCTCACCACCACCTACACACTTTCGTTTCTTGGTATGTGGATCCAGTGATCCAGGCCAGTGATAAGGGGTGCAGCCACAGGAGTGACTCTTGCCAAAATGAGACGGAGAAGCCCTGCTCAGCCTGCACAATTATGAGAAATAAAAACTTATCATTGTTTTAAGCCACTAAGTTTTGGGTGGTTTATTGCTCAGTAATGAATAACTGTAGCATATCTAAGCTTTATTTCTAGTTGTCCAAGTACAGTTAGGAAGAGGAAGACCTTTCTGACAGCCCTGGAATTCACTCTAGTTGGTTCCCCTTGGGTCATGTGCCAGCTGTGAACCAATTGCAGGGCCAGGAAAGACTGAACCACTGATTGGCTTAGCCTGGGTCACATGCTTTATCCTGGAGCACGAAGTGGATACCATTACTTGGGCCATAGGGCCTGAAATTGGACACCCTCTCAGAGAAATAAGGAACCTAGATACTAAGGACAGATCTAAGGGTTGAAACTCAGAGGAAAGTATCCTGAATACATCCAGTTACTATTAAAAAACAAATGAACAAAAATGAATCTCTAGAGCAAAAGAAGACACTATGGGATGATGAAGAGACCATGACACTTTGGGGTAAACATTGCTGGTATGAATTCTGGCTGTTACTCACACTTACCCTTTGAAAGCTGCTTTGGACAGGCTGCTTAACCTCTGTGTACTCTCCTGTAAAGTGGACCTATTAATTCCTATACCTGTGGATGGTGCCAGGTTAAGTCCAATCATGACAGTCCTGATAGATAGAGAAGGAGGCTCCCCAGACTCCCCTCAGAGAGGACCTGGCTGCCAGGTTTGAGCAGTACAGGCAGCAGATACCCTCTAGCTGTCCATGCTTTCAAGTCTGCCATAGTTTTGCAGAGCCACCTGGCCAAGGTCACTCCCTTTCCAGGGCAGCCTGCATCCAGTGACTGAACAAATAGGAGTTTAAAGGGCTGGCTGTCTCAGCCCGGGGCAGAGCAGCTCTACTAGCTCTCATCAAGCACTGAGGCTTTGTAGGACCTGTGTTGCCATGGACCACTTCCTGTCTAATCCTTTCAAGGTGTAGATCCTTAATAAATATCTAGCACCCCAAACTCTATGAGTCTCCAACTGGTGATAGATGCCAAATTATTGACCTAATCCTTGGCACCCAGGAGGCAACTGAGAAACCAATGAAAATTGGTTCCTGGATGAGAATAAGAAAAGAAAAACAGCAGGAGTGGGAAAGGGAGGCTAGTGTGCGAACCGCCTGACAAACATTAGGTACCATACTCTGGAAGATGGTCTGAAGGGTGGCAAGAGAACTCTCAAAGCCATCCATTATCCCTGCATACACCAACAGGACCAGTCCCTAAACCCTCAGGCTTTCAGAACCATTGAATCAGAAGCCATCAGTGGCAGGGGACATCTATGGCCATTCCTTACCAATGTTCAAGGATCCCATACAGAGTGAGTGACCCTGCCTTGAAGCTTTGTCTGAAGCAGCTGTTCCTCTCCTACATTCCCTCTTTATTCCTTCTCTGTACTTCCCTTTTTTAAATACTTGACACCTCTGAAAGCATCTTGTTTATTTACATATGCACCTCTTTATTCTCTCCCTTCTGCACTTACATGTAAATAGCTCTTGGCACAGTAATTGCTTGAAAAGTTTTTGTGGAGGGAAGAAAGGAAGGAAGGGAGGGAGGAAGAAAAGGACAGAAGAAAAAAGGAAGAGAAGGGAAGAAGGAAGGAAGGAAAGAAGGAAGGAAAGAAGGAAGGAAGGAAGGAAGGAAGGAAGGAAGGAAGGAAGGAAGGAAGGGTCATTGTCTAAATTATTTTTCTCTTGTTTCTGAAAGCCAAAGCTAAAGGAGAAAAGGTTTAGTTAGCTCACAGTTTGTGGCATTTCAGTCTATAACCAGCTGGCTCCAAGGCAGAGTGGCACACAGCAGAGGGGCAATAGTTCATGGCAGAAGAAGATAGCAAAAGTAAGCAAGCAAGAGAGAGGAGGGAGACAAGCCTCTTTCGGTCCCTTATATTGTATCCAATCTATAGAGATTAGTGCCAAGCCAACCAGTGGACTGATCCAGCAATCACCCACCCCCTTAATCCCAGCACCCTTAGTACCAGCATTGCACTATCAATTGATCACACACTTTAGATTCAGGCAGCTCCAAAGAAAAAACCCTATGACTACATGAGGCTTTGGGGGGACATCTAGACATAGACCATAATAGCCATGGAACTAAGGCTGGAGCATACTTGGGACTATACTTACAGTTAGGTGGTATGGATGACCCTAGGCCACATCCCCTATGCCACATTGGACCTCAGTGGCCAGGGATACATTTCCCATGCACACCAATAATGTCCTATCTCCAGACTGCATCCTGATGGTCCCACACCAAAATTATCTTGGAAGCACTGTTCCCTTGCTCAGCAGATCTATAGACACCAAGGTTTAATGCCCCCACTCAGGATGACAGAAGTAGGCAGGTTCCCCACTTTCCAATCCTTTGGACAAACTATTCCTAGATTCATTTTACACAGTGTGCTGAGAGTTCCTGGGAGTTGAGCCCTACCTGCTCACAGCAGTAGCCAACCTCTTTTCTGTCTTGCTTACTCAGCTACCACATTTGAGCACCTCCCAAATACAGTCCTTGCATCCAAGTCTCTCTTAGGCACTGCATTTTGGGGAACCCCACCAAAGACAGGCCAGATTGATCCATTCCTCTCAGTGGTTCTCCTTCATTCATTCTCCTCTTGGAGCCCAAATCCCTTGGCCCTGCTGTTCCAGTTGGCTTCTGGAGTTCCACTCCCACTACCCTCTCACCTCTTCTGGCAGACAAGCTGACAGGTCTTGATTTTCTTCCAACTCAGCTCTAGTTCCAAAAAATTTTAATGAAGGGACTTAGCTGGGCACAGGAGGGTCCAGGTGCTTTGGAGGCTGGAAGGCAGGGAAGGGTGTCTCTGAATGAGTCCACAATGATTAAATCATCTCTTGTCTCCCGCGCTCCTCCTCACCTTTTGTTTTGGGACTGAGATGTCAAATCCAATCCATTATCTGCCCTTTCTCTTCTGCCTCTGCCATTCTACAGCAGTCTCAGCAGAAGTACTGAGCTCACCAAACAAAACAGCCTGATGTGGGTGCTGAACATTACGGTATACAAAGAAAAGGAGCCTTCACCTTTTTATAAATCATCAGTTTTATTACTACTGAATGTTGTCTAAATGCAAAAGTTGGGGTGGCGAGATGGCTCAGCGGTCTAAAGCACCTGCTTAGTCAAGCTTAGGCAACTGCAGATACTGCAGTTTGATCACTGGCACCACATGCTGCGGCAGGCCCACCTCCAGGGCAGGCTGAGCCAGCCATAACATAAATAAATAAAGTTTAAAAAATTTTTAAAAAATAAATAAATGCAAAAGCTTATTCACCTCAAGAAAATATTCTTTCCTCTCTTGCCTCCTCTCTTTTGCTAAGCAATAGTAGCATCTAGTTAGAAAAGTCATGTGATCAATATCAAAATTCTGCTATGTGCCCACTCACACCCATTCACCACGGAACCGCTTTTCTGTGTCCAAGCCCCTGAGGATCCAAGATGGTATCCTTCCCACTAGGAGCTCAATATGGAGCTGGAAACACCTGGGTACTTACAAAGAAGGAACTTTAACCTTGGGGATGAAAGACCTGAGAAACTAGCTGGAGTCAGTGGAGCGGCCCAAACGCTAGGGACAGCAGGAGGCTGCCTCCCTCCCAAGGCAGAAAAGACAGAAGAAGGTCATGTTTCCAGCCTGCTAGAGGATCACCTGGTAGGACCTGGGACCCTGAAAGAACTACAGGGGAGATGGAGACATACAGGGGTCACAGCCATTCCTGGAGATGCTGCCCAAGGCCTAGAGAAGCAACACCCAGGCCTCATCTTTTCTCTGCCTTGCAGTCTCCCAGTAACCAAACTCAGCCTTCCTGCAGTGTAAAGCAGAGTGGCAGAAGGATAAGAACAGAGAAAAAATAAGCAGGAAATAACATACAAAAAGTCTCAGCAGTGACAGGAGGAGCACAGTGCTGCAGAACACAAGGAAGTACTTGTAACTTTGTCAGAAGTCAGAAAATTGGAGGTCAACTGGAGCTAGGCTTTGAAGGATGAATAAGAGTTTGCTAAGTGTTATGATAGAATACAGCTGATACAACTGAGATAACAGCCTCTCTTATCCTATAAGGAATGCGTTTCAAGATGCCCAGTGGATGCCTGAAATCAGATTGTACTGAATTTGGTAGGAACTGTACTGTTTTCTTCCTATACATACATTCTTATGACAATATTTAATTTGTATATCAGGCATAGAGATTAACAATGATGTTCTCAGTTATTATTAACTAATAGTAAAGGAAAAAGTTATAACAGCACCATAATAAAATTGACAACATCACTGCACTTTGAGGTCATTATAAAGTAAGATAAGGGTCACTTGAAAACAAACACATGATACCACCACAGCTGATCTGATAACTGAAAAGGCCAAGTGACTAACGGGCGGGTAGTGTATACAACATGGATTCACTGGATAAAGGGATGAGGCACATCCATGTGGAACTGAGCAGAAAACAGCATCACCCTACTCCAAATGGGGCACACTTAAACTGTATGAATTATTTATTTCTAGAAATTTCCACTTAATACTACTTTCAGGCAGGGTTGGATAACAAGTAACTGAAACTGAGGAAAGCGAACCCACAGATAAGGTAAGAATATGATATAAAAATGTGTAATAGTGGATAATGTTTTGGCACCTGCTGTCAGCCCTGTACTCTAGCCCCTCTCTTATGGCACTCTTCCCCTCTGGTCCAAATTCTTCTTGCTTCACATGCCACCTTTCTAATCATGCCATCTGACCCACAGAGTTGGAAGACACCATTCAGATACTCCCTCGCTGCCTTGACCCTTGGTGGTGTGCCAGTGGCTTAGCTTTCTGCTTCATCTCTCCCTCCAGCTGGCACTTCTGGCAGGCAGCAGCATGTGCTGCACCTTTGCTCCCCTGAGGGCTGCTTCTAGAGTGGCCAGTGGGGCGGGTTAATGAGCACACGTGGATGGAAGGATGGATGAATCGATGGATAGATGAATGGATAGATGGATGGGTGGATACATGAATTAACAGCTAAACACATTCATGCTGTTCCTGATTCCTGGACTACTCCCCATCCCATCACTTACAGCAGCACTTTCCATTTGTGAACCAGCTTCTGTGTTTAGTGGCCTCAGAGACCTCACTGAGTCTCCCTAGAAATCCAATAGGAACCACCATTATCATTCCCCATGTTACAGAGGAGGAAGCTGAGGCTCAGAAAGATTAAATACCTTGTTCAGGTTGTCCAGCTCCTCCATGAAACAAAGCTGAGATTGAAGTTGGTCCTGCCTAGATGTATGGATTTGGGAAGGTCCTTTTGAGCTCTGAGCAGAGCCCCTCCAAGCCTGGATCCTCAGGGTCTGCTGGTGCTGGCTGGCAGGACGTCATCCGCGTGATGTCATGATCAGAATTGACAGAAGCAATAATAGCATCATGTGCTAGTCTAGGGCTTATCATTTGTTAGGTACTGGACTTAGCACTTGGCATTCTGCACCCACCGGCTCTGAGCCCTCTTTAAACTGAAACTCTGAGTCTGCACAGCATACCCACGAGGTGGAGATTCTTATGCATAAAGAATGGGAAACTCAGTAATCAGTCAGTAAATCAACAAATACATGGTGAGCAGCTCCTTAGTGTTGGCCATCACTAGATGCTACAGACACAGGATGACCAGGGCAACCATGAGATTGCCCCCAGAAGCTGGCAGGCTATTGAGAAGAAGAACCCTTGAGACACCAATGAGCAGTAATTATTTGGCAGCTACAGTGGGCAAGGTGCTGTGACCAAGCCCATCCTGGATGCAAGGAAGGTATTTAATGGGAAAATCTGACCTAATCTCAGGCACCAGGAATATCTTCCTGGAGGAGGTGACCACTAGGCTCAGTATCAATTGTGAGCAGGCATTATTTACATGCTGTGTCACAAACTGTCACCTCTGCAGGGCCTGGGATCAGGACTCAGACCACAGTTTATGGCCAGGCATTCCAAAGGCTGTACTCTGGCCAAGTCTGTGTATCTGGACCAGCACTGGGCCCCCAGACCCCTCTAGGGCCACTTTGACGACAGAGCTGTTCTTTGATGGAAACACCTGGGACACATTCACCTCAGCATAGGTGGCTTTTTTCTGACTTGCCTGCCTGTACGTCCTCCAGCCCGCTGACCGCCTGGAGCCTTGGCAGACAGTCAGGAGGAGGTGGCTGTGAACACGGGACAAAGAGAATTCAATTTCCATTTCACTCTTAGTTCCCTGTTTCCAGTCCAGATGCCTCTAGATCTAATTCCGAATAAATAATTGTACTGAGTAACCCGAGTCCCTTGGTGATTAAGTAAACACGCCGAGGCGGGTGGAAATTGAATTAGTGCGGCATGCTCAGCCATTATTACCCACCCCTCCTCATGAATATTAATGAGGGGTTATTAAGAAATGTAAATGCTGCCTCAGGGGGTGGGGAGCCAAGGAGGGGGTCAGGGCCAGAGGACAGGCCATTCAGAAAGCAGTATGATTGAAGGCATTTAAAAAATTATGTCAGCTCTTTCTCTTCCATGCCATGGCAATGTTTCCGGATGCTTCACTTTTATTAAAATGAGGGTAAGAGAACAAATTTTAATTTGAGGATAAAATTAGCATTTTCGAAGCAGCCTTGGCGGCAGCAAGGACATATTTTGCCAGAAAATGGACATGCAGGGCGGGGTGGTGCGAGGTTGGGGGAGCTGCAGCTGATGGACGATTAGTTCTCTCAGTTCATCTCCAGGCAAGGGAGTAAACAAATTAATCTTGGAGCGGGAGCAGCCTGGAAGATGATGGAAGCCTTGGGGATCTAGCAGTGTCTTTACTGGAAAGCCAGAAGGTGTCACCGGGGCCCAGGGTGGTCTTATTGCTGGCTCTGAGAGGTCAGGCTCTGTTCTAAGGTCACACAGTGAAGAAGGGTGCTCCCGATGGGTTTTGTGGGCAAGTTAAAAAGTTGACAAAGGGCTTCTTCACCCAGACAAGCTTTGAGCCTAGATGCAGCCTCAGTTTCTCCACCTTCCTCTTGACTTCCAGGACCCCTCAATGTTTCACCTCTCTAGTTAGGGCTTTTGTTCTTAACCTCTCCTGCCCAAACTCTGGTACCAGGTTAATCTGCACTCTCTTACCAGGCATTGTTTCTGCTCCACAACCTTCAGTGACTCACTATAACCCTTGGCTTGAAGCTCAGATTCCTCCCTGTGGTATTCCAGCCCCTCCGGGATCTTTCTGCATTGCACTTTTCCAGTACGAGTGCCCAGCGCTCTTAGCAGCTGTGATCAGATGCATCTTATAGGGTGGGAAGGTGAGAAGAAGAGGAAGAAGAAGAGGAAGAAGAAGAAGAAGGAGAAGGAGAAGGAGAAGGAGAAGAAGCAGCAGCAGAGGGAGGAGGAGGGGGAGGGGGAGGGGGAGGAAAAGGAGAGAAGATGGAAAGACAAGGAGAAAGAAAGAGGGAAGGGTAAAGAGGAAACAAATGTCAAGTACCAAAATATTCCAAATTTGCTCATCTTTTACATGACAATGATGATGGAGGTAGTTGCTCTCACCCATGCAGTGCACATACTGTCAGCCACTGGCTCAACACTACTTCAGCTGATCTTGCTTCTATAAAGGAGGCATAGTGACCTCCACACTACAGATGGGCAACTGAGGGTTACCAGGTAGGATGGCTTGCTCCAGGTCACATGTGTCATAAATGACAACAACAGCCAGTTGGACATCAAAGCCCAAATTCTGAACTACTGCCCCCCTCCCATCGCAGTAATCAGTATCCCCACTTTGCAGGTGAAGATGAGGAAGTTCAGGGAGATAAGGATGTGCCCTGCAGGTACTAGGGGGAAAAAAAAGCAGAAACTAGAGGCACTGAAGTCCCAGGAACAGCCTTGTTCCATCTGCATCAACACAAGGGTGCCAAGCATACAGGCTGTCAGTGACCTGGTCACACTGTTTTCCAGATGGTGTACCTCAGATAAAGCCTGCAGGTTGACCCTGTGGTTTCCATAAAGATCCTTGCCCAGCCCTGAGTCTCAGACCCACTCAAAGAAGCCCAGCTGTAGGGCCCAGGGATCCGGCCACCCTCTACGCTCTGGACAGGAAAGAGTGAATATGATCAAACTCATGCATTTTAACGACTTCTTCAGCATGCTTCGCTCCACCCGCTTCAAGAATAAAGGCTGACAGGTGCAGCTGAGTTAATCAGAGTGGATAATAGAGCAAAAGACAGGAATCACTGGCCAAATTGCAGCAGAGAAAAAATGGGGCAAAAATCATGAGATGCAAGTCAAAAATGTCCAATTAAACTGTGATGGTGCTTAAAGGGCAAGAACTACATTCTAAACCCCTGGGAAGTTCTATAGTGACACCACAAAGCATGCATGGATCATGGACCAGTAGCATAGAAGACTGCAGTACCATACAAATGAACTTTAAAAATTTTGAACAGATCTTTTTAAATATTTATTAGAAAAAATATATAATTAGCATATAAAACTGTTATTTGATGGATGTTCCTGCTGAGAGTGAGTCTAAATTTTAGCTAAAGAAAGTATTTAATTGCTAGTCTATTAAGAGAAAAAAATTTAATTTTATACACGAAAGAAGAATATGGCAGGGCTGGTGATATAGCTCAGCAGCATAGTGCTTGCCTGGCAAATACAAAGTCCTGAGATTGATTCTCAGTACAAAAAATATATATATATAAAAATATGAAATGGGCTCCTCTGTGACAAATAGGAAACAATATTTGAATTCCTTGTTACTCAAAGAAGGGTCTATCGGTTAACAGCATCAGCAATACCCAAGAGCTTCTGAGAAATGCAGAATCTTGAGCTCTTCCCAAGATTTATGAAATCAACACTTGCATTTTGACTCTATGGTGATTTATATACATGCTTGGGTATACACATTAAAAAGTGCTAATATACCTTATTCACCAACAGGACAATAAAGATCCTATCAAACTTGGTCCTAGGGAAACAACAGTGGGACCATTTCAGCTATAATGCTCTATGTCTGAGGAGTTTATGATCACATAAGTACAGGAAAAAAAAACAAAGTCCAGAGAATACAATTTCAAGGTTCTGCTGTGTGATGTGTCAACATTGCTTCTGGTTTGGTCTAGGTCTCCCAACACCCTGGCTGTTGCAGGACCATGTTCTTTCAGGAATACAGATGAAGGCTGGTGAGATGGCTCAGCAGTCTAAAATGCCTGCTTAGGAAAGCTTAGGAAACTGCAGGAACCATGGTTCAGTCCCCCGTCCACATGTTGCACCAGCCCCACCCCCAGGGCAGGCTGAGCTGGCCATAAAAAAAAAAAGGAAATGCAGATGAAACATCCTCAACAAAACCCTAGCAAAGCAAATCTAGTAACATATAAACAGGATTACCCATGTAATGAAGTGGGCTTCATAGAAGGAATGCAAGGTTGGTTCAATGTATGAAAATGAACCATGTAATATACCATATCAATAGAATAAAAGTCAAAAACTACATGATCATTTCAATAGATGCAGGGAAAACACCTGATAAAATTTAGAACTCTCTCATGGTTAAAAGCAGTAGTAGTAATTGAGAGCAAGTTCCTCAATCTGATAGAGGCCATTTATAAAAATAC
>PVKN010040752.1:0-10665 GCA_004027915.1 Capromys pilorides
TCTTGTTTTCAAATTCTGTACTACATGTACTCTTGCTTGTTACTGTTTTTCTACCTTTATTTCTGCTACTTTTACTCTTTTTTTTGTTTTATAAAAACAACTCTGCATTTACTGGCCTTTATTAAAAACATAAAAGTAGTCAAAACAATATGAACGAATGTTTTACAAACACTTCCAAGGCAAAACACTTAGACGACTGCCCTTCTTACACATCATGGTAATTGCCGTTGCCTCCCTTCCCTGCTGTTTGAATTAATTCACTGATCGTTTCTAGTTGGAGACACCTTGTAGCAGAGTGATGTTGTCTCCTCTCAGCATGATCGACCCAGTTGTTTTCTTGACTTTGTTTTAGAATGAATTTCTTCTGCATCATCTAATACAAGATTCATGTGCTCATCAAAACCAATAGCACAGCCCTCTGTCCGCATATGCACTTGTTCATACAGCCACCCCTGGATCCAGGATCTGTTCTGCAAGGATCTGAAGATGGGGTTATGGGCTGCACCGTCACCTCTGCGCTTTCTGGCCCTGATCCCGATACGCCATGGCAGAGGCCAACAAAGACCACACAAGACACCACGCTAATGCTAGCTTATTTTTACTCTTTAAAATACAATTTTAAATATTCAAAAAACCAAGTATTCATAACAAAATCACAGCCAAACAATAATAATTGATCCATGTTCTTATCTTTATTTTTTTTTTTAAATTTTATTTATTTATTTATTTGTTTGCTTGTTGTGTTTGTTTGTTTCTTTTATTTATTCATTTTGTGGCTGGCTCAGCCTGCCCTGGTGGTGGCGCTGGCGCAGCATGTGGTGCCGGGGATCGAACTGCAGTCCCCGCAGTCGCCTGAGCCCTCCTAAGCAGGTGCTTTAGACCACTGAACCATCTCGCCGGCCCCAATGTTCTTATCTTTAAAGTCATTGCTCAGGGTACAAGACATGGGCATGAAAACTTCTCCAATCAATATTAGCACAAATCTTCCTTTTTTTTTTTTTTTTAACATATTCAGTACAGGGGCCGGCGAGATGGTTCAGTGGTCTAAAGCGCCTGCTTAAGAAAGCTCAGGCATCTGCAGGGACTGTGGTTCGATCCCCGGCACCACATGCTGCACCAGCCGCACCACCAGGGCAGGCTGAACCAGTCATAAAATAAATAAACAAGCAAACAAATTTTTTAAAAAATTTAAATTAAAAAAAAGTATTCAGTACAGCATCTTACTATGCAGCTCGGACTCAGAGTGATCCTCCTATTTCAGCTTCCCCAGCACTGGGATTACAGGCAGGTGCCACCATGCCTGGACTTGGCGGCTGGCCTCGTGTGCCTGAGGGTGGGACCAGCATGGCCTCTGGTCCCAGGAATTGAACCCAGGTCCTTGTGCTTGCATAGGCAGGTACTTAGTCTGCTGAGCTATCTCCACCACCCACAAACCTTCCTTTTTAATGAATAAGAGACACTAATAGGATAATTGTCTTGCATTTTTTCCTTTTTCTCTATAGTACTTTCCTTTTTTAGATATCCTAGTTCCTGTTTCCTTTTGAACAATTTCTTCTCATTTTATAATATCTGTTGTACATTTTACAACTTATTGAATGTTTCACTTTCTCACACCAGAAAGACAATTCAGTGTTTACATATGTGAAGGTGATTTCTTTCACTTATGAGTATGGTTTCTTGTTGCATCCATTTACCTATAAGTCTCAAGTTTATCATTCTTTGTGGAGGGTAGTATTCCACTATACAAAAGACCACGTCTTTTTTATCCATTCTTGAGTTGATGGACATTGGGGTTATTTCCAAGATTTAGTTGTTACAAATTGGTTGTTCTAAGCATGAATGCACAGGGCCAGGGAGATAGCTCAGTGACATGAGCACCTACCTGGTAAGTACCAGATCCTGAGTTTGATCCCTGGTACTGCAAAAGCAAACAAACAAACATGAGTGTACATATATCACTGCGGTATGAGGTTTTTAATTCTTCTGGAAAGATACCTAGAAAGGAAATAGCTGGGTGCAACGGGAACTCTAATCTTAGTTGTTTTTTGTTTTTGTTTTTGTTTTGTTTTTTTTGCGGGACCAGGGCTCAAACTCATGACCTTGTGCTTGCCAGGCAGGCCCTTGTGCCACAGAGCTATCTCCCCAGCCCTTCTAATCTTAGTTTTTTAGGCACCTGTACTTTAATTTCCATAGTGGCTGCACCTATCGACACTTGCCTCAACAGTAGTGAAGGTTTCCTTGCTCCTCAAAGCCTTGCCAGCATTTGTTATCACTTGATTTCTCCTTTTTAAAATTCTATGTATTTGGTACAGGGCCTCAGTCTTCAGGTCAGACTCAGAGTGAGCCTCATGACTTCATGTAGCTGGCTCGGTGTGTCCGGGGCAGGGCCGTCTTGGCATGAAGTGCCGGGGATCTGGCCTGGGTCCCTACATGTGTCAGGCGGGCTCTTAGACTGCTGAGCTATCTCTCTGGCCCAGTTAATTGATTTCTTGATGGTAGCCATTCTTTCTGGAGTGACATGGAGTTTCAGTGTTGTTTTCATTTGCATTTCTCGAATGATCAATGATGTTGAACATTTTTTCATATATTTATTTGCCATTTGTATCTTTTCAACTGACAAGTGGGTATCCATCTCAGGTGCTCATTTTTGGGCTGGGTCACTGAATGTGCAGGGGGGTCTGACTTTTTTCCAGTTCTTTATATGTTCTAGACATAAGTCCTTTGTCTGATAAACAGCTAGCTAAAGTGTCTTTCCTATGCTGTGGGTTATCTTTTCACTCTGTTGCTGATTTCCTTTGCTGCAACAAGGCTTTTTAATGAGATCCCAGTTGTCTCTCCTTTGGAGAACTTCCTGTTCCATCTGGGTCTCATTTATAAACTTTGGCTACCTCTGTGTCTTCAAGATTTCTGCCTACTTTCTCTTCCAGTAGATTTAGTGTTTCCATTTCAATATTTAGAACTTTGACCCATTTTGAAGAACATGATGATAGTGATAGGAACGAGTCTTGTTTTAGTCTTTTAGGCATGTGGCGAGCCTGTTTTTCCAGCACTATTTTTTTTTTTTTTTTTTTGCACATTGGGGAACATTATTGGTTACTTCTGAGCAAACCAAGGATTTCATGGGCGTGGGTCTGAAGTATCTCCCACCCTAAGGCAGACTGAGTCCAGCACTATTTGTTAAAGAGGCCAGCTTTCTTTGGGTGAACATGTTTGGCCCCTTTTTCAAAGATAAGGTGGCTGAGTGTGTTTGTAATTGTGCCCGCATCATCGGATCTGTTCCTCTGCTCTTTGGTTCTGTTTTAATTTTTGCCAATACCATGGTGATTTTATCATAGTAGCTTTGTAGTATAATTTCAAGTCAGGAATCGTGACATCTGCTGCCCTGCCTTTGTCGCCCAGGGCTGCTTTTGCTATTCTAGATCTCTTCTGGTTCCAGATACATTTTAGGAATGTTTTCTCTAGATCTGTGAGGTATGCCAATGGTATTTTCTTTGGGACTACACCAACTCTGTACAATAATTTTGGGAGCATCGCCATTTTCACTGTGTTGAGCATCAGTCAATTTTGAAAGCCACACCCTCCAGGCCTAGCATCTCATTGTGGAGCACAGGGTCCCACAACCTTCCCAATTCTGAGCTTTAACTTCTCAGGAGGTCTATGTTCATCCACCCCCCCAACCCCAACTGCATGAGTACTGTGGAACCCAGGGTCTTTACACTGAGCCACGTGCCGTGCCTTTCTTAAAAAACTGTTTTCAATTTTGAGAAAATGTCTCACTAAATTGCTAAAATTTTTCTAGCTTCTCAATATGAAAACTCAGGCCTCAGATTCCAGGTTGCTCTCTTTCTAACAGGCCATATACTCTCCTTCAAGTCCTTGTTTTAATATATTGTGTTTTGGTCCTCACTAGTTTCAAAATACTTTGCCTTTCTCAAATTTCTCCCTGTTCCTCTTCTAACTTAATTTCTTCATGATAAGAAGCTTTATTATTATTATTATTACTACTATTATTATTATTTTATTTTTTTGCAGGATCAGGGTTCAAATTCATGACCTTGCACTTGCCAGGCAGGCTCTTGTGCCTCGGAGCTATCTCCTCGGCCCCTAGAAGCTTTTATCATTACAGTTTGGTTTGGTTTGGTTTGAGATGGTCCTGCCATGTTGCCCAGCTAACTTATTTGCCACCTGCCTGCCTTGGCCTCACTTGTCCTTGTCATGCTCAGGTGAGGAGCATGGTTTTTATGATTTCAATTTTTGATTAAAAACGGTTTGGAGTAGATCCCATTGCCCACCCTGGAGGATGAATCTGGTGCCCTTGGAACGGTGGCTGTCCTGCTGCTCTCAGGTGATGTCCTGTAGATCCGTTAGGTCCAGTGGGGTTCAAGGCCCCTCTGTACTTTTCTTATGAATTTTTTGGAAACAGCTGTCTTTAGCATTTCCTGCTGCTGTAAGAGACAGAACTCCTTAGACAGAGAAGTCTGTAAATAATGCATATTCCCTTCCTTTTACTTTTGAGACTGAGCAATCCAAGATCACAGCCCTAGCAAAGCTGTGTCTCTCAATGAGCTATTCACCAGGTACCATTCTCTCAAGACATTTGAACATGGTAAAGGGGACAAGGGCTGTGTCGTCCCTGGATAAAATGTTGGAAGGGCAGCAGGCTTCCTCACACCCCATCTGCAAGGCTACTACTGCCTTCCTCACTTTCTTTGTCACCAAGACACAATACCCAACACCCAAAACTTAAAGGCAGAGAGGCCCATTCAGCTCACAGACTGTAGAGCCTTCTGTCCATAATTTGCTGGGGACTGGGCTGCACTTTGTGCTTCCCTGTCACAATTTCATGCTCAGCCCGTCAGGGACACCCTGCCTGGCCTCCAGGTCTTCTTCTGAAATCTGCATGGAAGCCTTTCCAACCCCACAGCTCTCACACTGTCTATGCCTATAAAGCTAGAACCACATGGATGATGCCCAGTCTGCCACCAGTTGTAGCTGTAGTGAGGCCACCTTGAGCTGTGGCTGCAACAGCCTCTGGTTGTCTGATGGCCGAGGACTTTGAAGTGATGCTGGGGAGTCAACATCCCAGACTCCAGTTCTCCTTTGCCAGCTGGGGCCCCTCAGGCTGCCTTCAAAAAGCAAATTCACTTCCACAATTTTGAGCCAATAAAGGGCGGAGCCTTGCTGACTTCTGACATGTCCTTGGGTCATTTTTTATTCACCCCAACCACTCCATCCACAGAACTTGGGGTCTTTTCTTTTTCTGGAGAGTGGGTTGTTGCCAGGAATCAAACTCAGGACTTCCCACTTCCCAGCAGGCCCTGCGCCACTTACATTCTTATTAGTGCTAATGTTTTCAGCAGATGTAGTCACCCTTTGTTCCTTTTGTGTGGTCATTTTCTGTAGAGGACCTTTCTTTCTGGTAATATTCACTATTTTCAAAAATCTCTCAGCTGTGCCATTGCTGTTGATTCTCATAATACAGTTCGCTCAAAGCCCCATTAGTATCCATGCCACAGCCTGAAAGTTGGTCTGCCTTGAAATCTCTTCTGCCAGATTAAATAGCTTCTCTCCTCAATCTCAATATCCCACAGTGTCTCAGAACATGAGTGAAACAGAAATTTGTTCTGTCTAGAGGCCATGCCAGTGTAGTCTTTGGTCTCAGATAAAATCTGTTGAGCCTGATCTTTTTCATCTGCCTTTTAAAATTAGCATCCTGATCTTCTGAGTTCTACCCAGAATCTCCATCCATCTCAGCCCACCAACTATAGGGTTTCTCTAGCTCGTGACCCCAAGCCTTTCCAAGCTCCTGAGCACCATACCCAAGGCTTCTAAACCATATGGTCAAGTGTAGTCGGAGTGACTCCCCACCTCCTGGTACCAAAATCTGTCCTTGTCTTTCTCACCACCAATTCACAACACACAACACCCAAACTTACAGGGAAGAGAAGGTCATTCTGACTCACAGTTTGCAGAAGTCAGTTCATGGCCTGGTGGCTCCAAGTCAGGGTGGCATGGTGGCAGAACATAGCAGAAAAGAAGTGTTCATGGCATGGGAGGGACAGAGATGAAGGGAGGAACAGGAAGGGAGATGGCCCTTTCCAGGCCACATCCCCAGGGACCTGCCTCTTCAGATGAGAACCCACTTCCTAACAGCAAAGCAGCTGCGGCCCTGTAATGCAGTGACCACCCCAAATCCCCGCCCAGGAGTGCAGGAAGCTCTTGGGGCACATCCACACTGAAATCCTCACAGTCGTCGCTCGTCCCACTCAACGCGGCTCCAGTCTCCTGACTTAATTAACTATCACTTAATAATTCCATTTCTTTTTGTTGTTGTTTTTTAATTAATTAATTTATTTATATTATGGCCACTCAGCCTGCCCTGGGGGTGGGGTTGGCGCAGCATGTGGGGCCAGGGATCAAACTGAGCTTGCCTAGGCAGGCGCTTTAGACCACTGAGCCATCTTGCCGGCCCCAATAATTCCATTTCTTAGGGGCTGGGGAGATAGCTCCATGGCACAAGTGCCTGCCTGGCAGGTGCAAGGTCATGAGTTTGAATCCTGGTCCTGCAAAAAAAAAAAAAAATCCATGTCTTGAATGTTTTGTTAATGAGGTAGGCTCTCGCTGTCTTTTGCAGACTGGCTTTGAACCCCTTTGCTCTAGGAATCTTTTGATCTCAGCTCCATGAGCAGCACTCCTCCCCCTCGCTAGCAATTAAGTATTCACAGAAGAATTTGAAAGGGATGCATAGGACCGCAGAGTCAGCCAGTTGGTCCTTGCCTTTCCATCAGTGTTTGGTGCTTGTGTGTTGGAATCTCTGTTGCTGGTTGCACAAAATTTAGGTGAGTTGTCATTGGTAGTGGTGGTACTTGCCACGGAACTCAGAGCCCTTGTGCTGGGGTACACCCCACCATTTTCTTTTTTGTTTTGAGACAGGGTCTTGCTAAGTCCCTAAATTGTCCGGGCTGTACTTGAACTTACAATCCTCTCACTTGAACTCCTTGTGTGCTTCTATTACCATGCCCATGTCACCATACCCAATATAATTTTAGGATTGTGTGTTCTCTTAGCTGACAGTGTTATCATTATAAAATGTCCTTTGCACTTCGTAACCATTTTTTGGTCTTTCAGGTCTAATTTTCTCATATTAATGTAAACACCACAGGCCTCCTCTTATTGAGTCAGTTGTCCTCGGTGCTGAGCTTGAGCTCAGAGCAGGCTAAGCACGTGCTCTGCCCCAGTGACACTCAGCTGCCACTCTAGGTACCTTGCAGTGGCTGCCTTGTTGGTGCGTCTTTCTGTTTCCATTTCAGCCTAGTACATTTCTTTTCATCTTTAGCTCTGAAGAGTGTCCTCCTGGAGGGAGCATAGGGTTGGAGCCCAATCTTTAGCCAGCCCAACAGTCGTTACCACTCACTTTGGTTATCTAAGTGCCACTGTGCCAATATGCCCAACTTTTCACCCTCTCCTCTCCTCTCCTCTGTGCTAACATGGTCACAAATTATATCCTCATATGTGAGAAGCCTAATGATACAATTTTTTTTTTTTTTGGTTATTGTTTTTTGTCTTTTTGAGGCATGGTCTCTCTGCAGTTCAGGCTGGCCTTGAGCTCACTTTTGTAGCCCAGGCTGGTCTTGAACTTGCACTGATCCTCCTGCCTCAGCCTCCCAAGTGCTGGGATTACAGGCATGTACCACCACACTTGGTGATACAGTTTTATTATTGTTTTATGCTGTTGTGTTCTCCATCAATTAAGAACAGCATGGAAGTGCATTTATGATACATGTCCTTTGTATGTGCTTATATAATATTTTGGGCCACTCTTTATCTCTTCATGTAGAATCAAGTGTTATTTCTTTGTCGTCTGAAGGATTTTTTTTTTCAGAACCAGGGTTCAAACTTACGACCTTGCACTTGCCAGACAGGCACTTGTGCCCCTGAGCTATCTCCCCAGCCCCTGAAGGATTTTCTGTAGTACGTCTTGCAAAGTACACTTGCTAGCAATGACTGCTTTCAGGCTTTGTTTAATGGAAAGTATTCATTTTCCATGTTGACATGGTCCCACTAAGCTGCCCAGGCTGGCCTCACATTTGTCACCCTGACACCTCTGTAGGTGGGATTACAAGGTGTGCCGTCATGCCTTGCCTAAAAACAAAATTCTTGATGGAATGCTTCATTCTTTGAGCACCCTGAATATGCCATCTACTGTGCCTGTGACCTCCACTGTTTCTGGGGAGCATTCAGCTCTCTCCTCACTGTGGCTCCTTGTACTCGACAAGTCGCTTCACTCCTACTTTCAAGACTTGCCTTTGGGGCCAGGTGTCATAATCGCAGTCTTTGAGTATAATATGTCTAGGTGAAAGTTTCTTTTCTTTTTTGGCCAGCTCAGCCCACACGGAGGGTGAGGCTGGTGCAATATGTAGTGCAGGGGGTCGAACCGCAGTCCCCCATGCCTGCCTAAGCCTGCCTAAGTTTTAGACCACTAACCTATTGCACTACCACAGTGGTCTGAGTAGTTATGTCCTTCCAAAATTCATATTGAAATCCTGAATCCCAAGGGGATGGTATTACAACATGGGGCCTTGGGTGTCAGGAAGCAAATCAAGTCACCAAGACAGAGCCCTGAGAAAAGGACTGGTGCATTCGTAAAATGTCCACAGCAGCTTGTTCACCCTCTGGCCCTGGGCAGTGCCACTGGAAGCCCACAGAAGGGCCTCATCCTGGAACTGGAAGGTGGGTCCTTGCCCACCTGGAACTGCGGCCCTTCATCTCATATTTCCCTATCTCTAGAACTGTAAAACATATATTTCTGTTGTTTATAAGCTACCTAGTTTATGGCATTTTGTTAAAGCAACCCAGATAGACTACGATATTCTACTTGGAGTTTGTGGGTTTATTAGGTACACATAGTCATGTTTTCTTCAAATCTGGGAGATTTTCAGCTTATTGGTCCTTGAATAACACCTGCTCCTTCCACCTGATGGTGTCTCACAGGTGGTCTCTGACAGGCCCTATTTCCTCATTTTATTTCATTAATTCTTAGTTCTGCCCTTCAGAAAAGTTTCTGTTGCTTTATACTTATGTTATTGTCTTTCTTTCTTTTCTCCAGTTTAAATCCATTCCTGAGTAATGGTTCTAGTGAATTTTCACTTCAGTGCAGATATTTTTCTTCTTGAGAATTTCTTTTATTTTTTCAGCTTGTTTTTCATTTTTTTTCCAAATTTTTTTCAATTTTTTGGGGATTGGGCGGTGATGGAGGAGTGTAGTACTATGGATTGAGCCCAGGGCTTCTTAAAAAAAAGTTCTTCTGAGACGAGCTCTCACTAAGTTGCTAGGTTGTCTAGGTGAGGCTCAGACTTGTGACCCTTCTGCCTGAGCCTCCAAGCAGCTGAGATTAAATGTGAGTGTGCTCTGCCTGGTTTCACCATAATGATTTCTATGTAACTGACCCTATACTGTGTATCTTGTTGTAGATATTCTCTATTTGGTAATTCACCTTTATCATATTTTGCTTTAATTCTTTAAACATGCTTTCTTTAGGTCTTTGGACATATTTATACTAGCTTGTATTGAACATGTTAACTAGCATAGTTGACTTTGTCTACCAAGTTCAATGCCTGGGGCTCCTCAAGGTGGTTTCCATTGGCTGGGTCTCCTTCTGAGTGTGTCCACACCTTCATTTTCTTAGACATTTGTTCTAGCCAGAGTTTACAAGAGGAACAGATATAACACAAGGAAAAGATATAACACAAGATGTGCCAGTCCCAGAGTCAGATGGGGAAGTGTGCTGAGAGCGTCTGCACACTGCCCACTGAAGGATTCAGTCCCAAGGCTTTATACTTACTGCAGTGTTCCATCCCTACTGGTCTCTACTGGTCTTTACCGGTTTCTGCCAGTTCCTAACAGTCTCTAACCATCAGCGGTTGTATCTGCAACAGAAGGCACAAGAATCTGCTATGGAAAGCTGAAAGGTCTAATCTAGAGGCTGAGGAGTCTGTGCAGGAAGCCAGGAGATAAAGTCCAAACTGAGTTATTCTGAGGCAGGGTGCTCATGGTTCAAAGTGTGAAATAGCCAGGCAATGCAGCCAAATTGATAAAATGTATCGACCACTGTCATCCTGCCAAGTTGACACAATATATCGACCACTACAATCCACCCCTTGTCAAATTGGCAATTACACATATTTCTTTAAATCTGTCTCCAGATACAGAGATATGCATATAATCATACCAAACATTGCTATAAATATACTGTCCATTTTATAAACAGAAATGCACTCATAGCTTCAACATTGACATAGATTAATCCTTAAGACCTGATACTAAATCTATCCACATGATGTTATAATACAATGATATACAGGGGTGAAATAGTACAATTATAAACCCCTTTTCTGTGGCTCACAGTGTGGAATAGCCAGGCAATGCAGCCAATTTGATAAAATATATCGACCACCTTCATCCCGCCTAGTTGACACAATGTACCAACCACTACAATCCACCCCTTGTCAACTTGGCAACTTGACATATTTCTGTAAATCAGTCTCCAGATACAGAGATATGCATATAATTGCACCAAACATTGTTATAACTATGCTATCCTACCTATAAACAGAAATGCACTCATACCTTCAACATTGACATAGGTTAATCCTTAAGAACTGATAC
>PVKN010040753.1:0-10665 GCA_004027915.1 Capromys pilorides
AAAAATTAGACCAAAGAAGGTCTACAGATAGCCAAAATTTTGCTCTTAGCCATTCAAGGTCAGTGAGGTCTCAGGACATAAGAGAACCTGTTCTGTAATATCCTGAGACTCAGTGGTTTTCCAATTTTTCTGTTCAAGGAAATTATAGGGTCACAAAGGAAAATAATTGATGATGTATAGTGTGCCTAAAGATGGTCACCTAGAGAGAAAACATTTTCTCAGGCTTTCACAGATAGCAAATTCATCAAGCAATGGCTGTGACTCATCCAGATGGCTGAAACTGATGAAAGATCTAAAAACTGCTGTACATAGTTTCAGGTAAATCCTCAGGGGATTTGATTTACCTTGTCAGACAAAAAAGTTATATTTTTTATTATATAGGTTTTGCTTTAACTTGGTCTTAAGCATCCAGCAGAAAAGTATAACCACAAGGTATAAAAAGGAAAACCATATTAATATGCTGAGCTGTAAAGGGCTCAAGTCAACAACTTCTAACTTTGTTAGTTCTGTGGATAACTCACTACTATTACGAACTATTGGACTATATTGTGTTATTTTGATAGATTCATCCCCTACAATATTTGGATGGCAAAGGAACATCCATCTCTGACAAAACAAACAAAAAGGGGATATAAATGAAGGATCATTTTGTATTAAAAAATTAGTTAGGATAAATATACAGCTACTTTCTCTTAGTTCATTGAGAACAAAGAGTTGTACTAATAGTGTTTAGACAATATGGCATGTCTGCATCTTGTATTCTGAATAAGTACTATGAAGACAACAATATATAATGTATTAATTATTTTAACTATCCTATTAACCTGTTTTGAAACTGTCTCATTACTATTTCTTTCTTATTAAAGTTAATAAAATAAAGATAAAATACTCCACCCCATACAGAAAGTACTGTTACAGTAATGTTTTCACTGTCTGCTTACCACAAGGTAAGCATCATCATTTGGTGAATTTAGGGACATAGAAAATAAGCAAATATGTGAAATTATGTGAAGTAGTGCTAAATCATGACCTCAACATGCACATACACACACACACATACACACACACACACATATGCACACACACGCATGCACATGCACACACATACACACACAGTAACTAAAAAGAGACAATAGGTACTTTTTTTTTTTTAACGAATTTTAGGAACAAATGGAGGTAATGAGCAGAACATATTTATTGAGGGAAAGAAAGTTCCTGTCCAAGAGAGGGACAGGAGGGGGGTCCCAAGTGGGTGTCCCCCCTTAATAGGTACTCTTTTTGGCAGAGTTTCTCAAGGAAGACCTCTTCAAAAGGTGACTATAATTATCTGAATAAATGGAAAATGCATATACTATTTTAATAAACAGAAAAACGCAGAAGAGACAGAGCATGGTTCTTCTATTGTAGCCTGTCTTTGCAAATTACAGCTTCATTTGCTTCTATATTTGGTCCTTCCCTTAGCCTGTTTTATTGAGTGCTTGTTAGGTGGCCAGGGCTGTGTGAGGCAGTAGGAATTTAAAAGTAAATAAAGAACATATTCACTTTTTATACTTATTTTGGAGTCAAGCAAGAAACAACATATTTTGGCAAGTTTTGTGGAGGAGCTGATTAGGTTTTCAAGAGAGAAGAAAATATCTTTGTGTTCTTATAAGTTGTCTGCTTCAGAAGTTGTTGAAATTATAGTTGTCAATGACGCCTATTTGGGAAAGATTATATAATAAAAAGAAAAGAGGGTGAGGAGAAAATCCTGAAGAATTTATTTAAAAAAGCTGTGTGTGTGTGTGTGTGTGTGTGTGTGTGTGTGTGTGTATGTGTGTGTGTGTGTGTGTGTGTGTGTGTGTGTGAGAGAGAGAGAGAGAGAGAGAGAGACAGACAGACAGACAGACAGATAGACAGACAGATAGACAGACAGACAGACTGAGATAGGGATAGAGGGGGAGATAAAGAGAAGAAAGATTGAGTAAGGCAGGAAGAGTGGTGGGAGGCAGCCTAAAGGACAACAAACAGTGAAGCTTTCACAAATGAAGAGATGAGTTAAGAAATGAAAAAGGCCCTCAGTATATGCTGGTATGGGTGTTGGTAAAGCTAGAGACATTCACAATATTCAAGCACATTTACAAATTAATTTAGAAATTTAAAAATTAATGGATGAGAGAAAGAGACCATGTGCATGGACAGCTTTTAAAACATACTTGGATTAGGAGGAAAATCATAGGGTTGTAGCTACAGCGAACTATGGAACAGAAAGGTTGGATATTTATTTTTTTAAATATGATTGAGATTATACATAAAATTATGACAATATTGATCTCATAGAGAAGGAAGAGGTTGCCTAAAGATGGAGCCATTAGAGAAACAGTGGCCAGCTTCAGAGGAGGTTGGGAAAAGAATCTGAAACAGTCTAGAAGGGAATTAGTTTCACTCATAATCCTAGTGAAATCCTGTTCCTGAGGTTCTTGTTTTCTTTCTTGAAGCAATTAGAACCCTGAAAATATTTTAAAATGCAGATGGTTAGAATTTGGGAGCCACAAAATGCAAACATCACGATCACAGTTATCTTTATTATACAAATCACTGTTAAGGCACTTTTGTGTAAATTCGTCATTTTAATTCTCATGACAACTTCATGAGGCTGTCATGACATGTGCCAACCTGCTCATGTGACTTACCTATGGCACCATGATACCAGTCTTAGAGACCCAGACTTGCACATCACCATTAGTGCATTTGGATGTAGCCATACCACATCTCCCCAGTCTTTTCAACTGATATATATAATCATAAATGTCATAACTTGAAAATACAACTTGAATATAGAGGAGAAAACATCAAAGAGATTATTCTCATTTCTGTCTTGAGGTTTAGTTCAACATTTTCTTTCCTGTCATCTGCAGGAAATTATCTTAAGTAAAATTCACAGAGAATACTCGCCGACAATCCTGAGATACGTTCTCCATGAACGGAAGTGTACTGTGAATACCTGTCTGCACAGAGGTCTCCCATTTTGTAAAGTTCATGAAGACAATCCTGGGTGTTAGCAAGTCCCATAGGCTGATTCCTTCAGGTTCTAGATAAACCTCTGAGGCCCCTATGCCTCTTGTTCAGTAAGAAGAGCAATATAGGTTATGGTTTGATGAGGTTGTATGTTTTCTTAAGTTTTGATCTGTATGTGGGAGTATTCTGAAAAAAAAACAGAGCCAGATGGAGGCAAGAAGCAATACTTCCTACAAATTATGTTCAAAAGCTGTGGAAACATGAGTTTAGTAAAATAAATTAAATATTGACACTAGTTGATGTCTATTTTCTGTTTTCAACAGCTTAGGATAACTCACCCCAGTAGTTTTATTGTTATTCTACTTTAAACGTGTAACTAAGAGCATGGCATTATTTCTGCTACTAGACAAGCCTAGTCCCATGGAGTAGCTTCTTGAGGACAAACGTATCTTAGGTGTTGAATCTGTAGGGCTCAGCACAGTGCCAGATATATTCTGTGTTGGAAACCAAGACTGTCATTGTGACTCGGATCACTGTTCATGATAAACTAATCTCATTTCACTTTAAGATAAGGTAAAAGTACACACTTTATAAGGTAATATAAAAATTGGTTGATATTCACAAAACACCAACTTATTTCACTTGCAAGTTATTTTGCATTTGGCTAATTGTTCTCATTCAGGGCAGGATATACTTTGCAATGCCTCATGGCATTTTTGATCATCACAATTGTGGGAGAAACTACTAGTACTGGTAAAATGGAGACCTGAGAGGCTGATGAAAGTCCTGCAATGTGTACATGACAGCCACTGCAGCAAAATACTGTTTGACACTAAATGTTTCTAGTGTGGGGATTAAGAAACGCTAATTTAAAACTATCCTAAGTATTTTTTTATGAATCTGTCCTTTCTTCTTTAGTGTAAGTTTCAGCTCTAGATAGCAGTCCTGCCCTTCCTTCAGAGCATATCCATCCTGCCTGCTAGTGAAGCAGGCACATGTGGCTGGCTATGGGATTTGAGAGGACAAGATTGCAGCTAACTCCTGCAAATATTAATCTGAATCTGTAAAACCAGGAATCTGCAGTGAGTGGGGTAACTACCAGACACTTATATTCTAAACTGATCACACACAACGTGTTCTGGAAAATTGCTAAAATAGATGGATTATTTGTAAGAGTTAAACTAATTCAATTCTTTTCAGTTACCTTGAACTGGATAAGAATTAGAAGCAGCAGAAATAATGAGATTCACTTTATCCCTCTTCTGTGCAGGTTGTAGGGTGGGGATTTACTTCCAAATGCCACTGCAGTGTTAAATTTTCCAAAGAAGCATGAGGATATGCACTCAAACTACTCAAAAACATTGAAAATGTATTTTACTTACTTCAGGTTGTGTAGAGTTCTACTAATGTGCATGAACTTGAGAACAGGTCACTGTGCAGCATGTATGTCTAAATCCTGCATTACTGGAGTTGACTTTTAATCATCTTGCAGTGGCTTTACACTTAGTCTTAAATTTCTTTGATTCATTCTATGGATTGTGCAGATTTTTTTTTTAAATTAGAGGTGACATTATGTCTATGAAGGTTGGTTATTATTACAGTCTTTTTGTTGAACTTTATAAGTGATCTTTCTCCTCGATTCTTTCTTCTTCTCCAACTAAATATATTATAAGGAAATACCTGGTGATTCAAAACATACTAACTTCTTTTTTGATACTCAGTCTAATGGTAATTTGGTTAACTCTGTCACACAACTTCTGCCCTGACATTGTTTTATGATTCAGCAATTTAACTGACTAGAAATACTGGTCATAAAAGAACTAGACATCTTTACTGAAAGGAAGACAGCTTCTTTAATAAATAGTGCTAGGAAAACTGTCTTTCCACATACCAAAAATAAAACTGTACTTGTGTTTATCACAATGCACTAAATTGAAATCAAAATGGATCAAAGATCTAAATGTTAAAACAGAAACAATAAGTCTACAGAATGAAAGATAGGTAGAACTCCTTAACACGTAAGTGCCAAGTGAAGATTTTCTGAACAAAACCCTAATCTCAGTAAATATCAAAAAAATCAACAATTGATGGAGCCATAGAGATAGCTTAGTGGCACAGGCACTTGCCTGGCAAATGCAAGTTCCCTGGGGCTTAGAAATCAATGTCTGAACTTTGCAGGAATACACACATTCAGACCATAGCAAAGGGTGAAGTTAGAGCTTTACAGGTTAATATAGTAGATGTTAGAAATAGATTTACGCTGGTGAAATGAGTGGTCGTCAGGAAATGTGGATTAGTAAAAATATTTTGGAGACATTCCCACCCTCGTAAGAACACAGCACCAGTATAATCCAATCCATATAACTTGATCCCTTTGGGATGGTGCCTGAGGCTGGGTCCATTAGCGATTCTGTATCCAATTATTATTTCAGAAAATACCAATTATAATATCCCAAAACAAAATCTGCAACATGAAATCTCTGCCTGCCGTGAACTTTTATAGCTCAGAGTCCCTAAGTGGGACAGGACTGCACTTCAGCTAGTACAACATAGAAAGTGAGGAAGTTTTGACCATGTCATTAATTCTCACTCACCTGTCCCTACCTACTGGCAACAGCTGTTACTAGTGAAAATTCTAGTTTCAACATTTGTTTGAATAAATGACTTAGGATATTTTCTTTTCTTTTTCTTTTACTTTAATTAGGAAATGTTTGCAGTGCACACTGATTACTTTCATTACAGGGAATGAGTGCCTCTGCACAACACCCCTCAATTCTTTTCTCTCCTATCCTCCCTATCCCTTTTGTGCCAGCACGAGGTTCATTTGTTTATCTTATAAGACCTTACAAACTTAATTATCGTATATGCAGATTAAAAAGCCAGACCAATAGGCCAAAAACCATGTAAAACATGTAAGGTGATTGTACTAAGCCAAGGTGCATTCTAGATACATTATCTGCACTGGATTAGGATGTTTTCTATGATGGCAGACTCAAGGAGGAGTGACATAATCGATGTGCCCAAGAGTTCTGAAAAGAAAGTGAATCACAGATGGAGTGGGAGGGGAACATGCATGACATGGTGTGACATGCAAGGCCCCACAGGGATACAGAGGAGCAAGGGGAGAAAGTCAAATGCTTCAGAACTTGGCAACATAAGAACAAAGATGCACAAATGCAATTTTAGCAATGAGAATTCCTAACATGGGTGGATGAAGGAGTAATAGAAACAGAGATTTGTAGTTGATAGCTACAATGGCTGTTTGCCATATTGGTCTTTCTGTTAAGTAGCAGTATATTCCCTTGTTGGCAAATAAAGAAACTGAGGCAGGGAGAGTTGAGTCGCTGGTCTGAGATGACATAGCTAGCCGTGGATGGAAAGTATTCCCACCCTTAGCAATTGGGTTCCTGAGCTTCCCTGCAGAGGAGAGGAGGCACAAGGGAGTGAGATGCTTTTCAGAAAGGTTGGAACTATACAAAAGAGAGAGAAGATAACAGCTGGTGAATACAGACACCAACAGACAGTTCGAAGATTGAAGATATCAGAGTATGTTTCTGTGTTGCTCACAAAGGCTAGTGCACACACAGAAAGAAATGGTTGAGTGGAATTGTCTTGAGAGGCAGAAGAGTAAGAAATCTGGCTGAAAGAATGTAACTTTCTAGCAAGAGAGATGTAGGAAAAGTTTTCAAGAAATTAAAGTATAGGAGCAATGGCAGAAAACAGAAAAATATATTTATTTTCCTTATGAATTGTGAAGGGAGTGAAGGAGGAAATTTTGAAAAAAATGCTACAGAGAACATAAAAAACGATGAATAATGAAACTAAGGATTTTCTGGGAGAGATGACAGCTCTAGGGCTTTGAAGGATAAAAATATGGCAGAAGTATGCTGGTAAGTTGGGCTTTTGGTCAGATATCTACTTGGAGTGTTTTCCAACATTATGAGTGCATACAGTCCCACCATGGCTATTACGTTAACCGCTGGTTTAAATAACAGATCAAAACATTCCTAATTATTTGCTGCAGAATAGTTCAATTGCATGACATCTGGCTCTGAAGTGTCATGAGACCAAAGAAAGATAGATGGATCTAGAATTGAGCAGAAGGCAGAGAGTGGTGTGTGGTAGGAAAGCGCTGTCCTGGTGTCAGCAAGTTTAGAGCAGAATGAGTAGCAGGTATGCTAGTTAGGACATCCAAGCCGGACTGTACCTGTTTATCTTGAGTTAACATCAAAGGGTCAGATGCATTCCTAGAGCCAGTGTCTGGGACATACCACTTTAAAGGATCGCTCTATTTATACTACACTGGGAAACTATGCAGGAAAAGCTTGCTAGGATTACTTTGGTCAATCATGGTGGTCATGAGGCTGTGGTCATGTCAAGCTGAATCTTGCCCATCACCACACTGCATCTGTTTGTGTGATCCTCCCCACAGTGCACTGTAGCAACAGGACAGTTCTTGCGTGGGTCTAAGATTCTTCTTTACTTTAGAAAGTGGTGCAACGGGTAAAAAAGTACAAAAATATGAAGTTGCTAAGTGAATGTTTGATGTGACATGATTGCATGTAACCTTAATTAAAGAGAGACAGCAGAGGTGCTGAAAGATGAAAATCTTGATCAAATTAAAGAGCATATGTGCTAGAAATAACAGATATTAATCACCATTCTAAGAGGGTGCTGAGTGTTGTATAGAGAGAAAGGAAGATAAATTTTAGATGGTGATGATTAAGTAGAACAACAATAAAAAAACCTCCAACTTTTTTAAAAGCCCTTAGAAATTGTAGTGATAATGCCACTTAATAAAAGCAACTTTATTGGGCAGCCTGTAGTAATGGACACCAGAGAACAAGAGTAAGATACGGGTGCTTAAGATACTACTTAAGGGACAGGGGATTTAGCTCAGGGGTAGAATGCTTGCTTAGCAAACCAGAAGCCCTGGGTTTGGTCCTTAACACCAAAAACAAAAAATAAACCACAACTAAGAAAAAGTACAAAATGGACAAAAAAAAAAAAAAAGTAGTAGGAAAAAAGTACTAGTTTAGAGCATGATATCAAAGACCTCATAGGTAGACAGATAGATGTCTCGGTGGTTCTGGAAGCCAGCACCTATAAACTAGATCTCAAAGAATATGTGTGATTTAAAAATTCCATACCTCTCTTTGAGAAAACCCCAAATTCCTAGGAAATGATAGACAGCCTTACATTTGAGTCAATATAGTTTTCCAGCTTATTTTTCATCTTTTGTTTATTTATTCCCCCAACCTTTTGGTTTGGTCTCTCAGCTGCCAGACAAGAGTATTCTGTTTGTTTGTTTGTTTGTTTATTTGTTTGTTTATTTTTTAACCACCTGTGCATTTTCAGTCCCCACTGTCTCATTCTTGTTTGTGCAGAGTGCCTTTAAAACAAAACAAAAACAAAACGAAAAACAAAAACTGTCATGTTTGGTCTTCTTGAGAAAAATATTGATACATTCTACAAATGTCCTTTTTTAGTTTTCTTTCTTTTTTTCTTTCTTTTCTTGTGCAGGGTGTTACCTCACAGCTCAGACTCATAGTGATCATCCAGCGTTCGGCCTCCCTAGTGCTGGGATTACAGACACATCACCATGCCTGGACTCCATCACTGGCTCAGCCTGCCCAGGGACAGAGCCAGCGTGGCATGTGGTGCCAGAGATTGAACCCTGACCCCTGAGCTTGCCTAAGCAAGCACATGTCCCATTGAGCTATCTCACTGGCCCTCAAATCTCCCTTTTTAAAGGATTTCCTACCATAGAAATTTCTTTCCTTTCCTTCCTCAGTCAGTTGCCCCTTGCATTAGTCAGATGTAGAAGAGCGAAAACGTCTGTCTGCAGCCTGGAGACCTGAAGGGTGTACCTGAGGGCAGGGAGCCCACGGCAATGCTCATGCTGGTCTGTATCAGGGCTCTGTGCTGCAAGGGCCCCAGACCAGCAGTGGGACCTAGAAAATCTGCACCTGCGGAGTGAAGGGTCTGTGCCAGAGGCTGAGAAATGTGCATCAGAGACCAGGAGATGGGGTCCATGATGAGTGCAAAGACTGAAACTCTCCTAAGGAACACAGCGGCCCAAGCTCCTTGGAAGAAGAAATGTACAAAAGCAGCTTCTTCAGGAAAACCAGCAGTAGGTAAGCCTCCCTGCCGCCCCGTTCTCCTTTTATGCCAGTTCTGCAGCAGTGCTCAGATGGGTCTTCCACACTCAGAATCCTGTGGACTCAGTTCAACTGGGTGTTCCCACTCAAGGTGACTGTTAATCAATCCACTGCACACTTATTGCAATAATGTGGCATTTTCTCCAACATAAATGAAAAATATTTCTTGCATTATTCTTTACATTTATTTATTTATTTATATTACTAGACTGTCACCTCCTTAAAGATTATGTTTCCTTTTTAATGGTGTCTGTATGATATAATTCAGTGCCTGATAAATACATTCAGTTCTTTTGTCTAATAGCTTAGGTCTATAGAGTAAGACAATTTAAAGGAATCAAATTTATTTTTCAGTGACATATACATATATATATATATATATATGTACAATTATGTGTGTCTATGTATATGTGCATATGTTTTTCCAGTGCTTCTATGTAAATATGTTTGCAATAAGTTCAACATGAAAAAATGAAGACGAGAAGTTTCATGACAGTATATGCAAATGGTGAAAGTCAAGGTGATCAGTACTTAAGGTGATTTCTCATCCTATAATCCAACAGGAAATTACTAACTGGTGACACATTCTTATTGAGCCAGTGCTAAATGTTAGAATGCTTTGTAACAAGGTCTGCCCAACTGTCATAGCTAATAGTCTGGAGTTGGATACGGAATGAAACCTACATACTGTTCTAGCTGATTTCTCTTTCTACTAGTGGATTTTCTTGGTAAAGAATGTCTGCTTTTTTTGCCTATATTTCCCTGACATCACTCTAAAAATATACTGCATTTCACCAAAAAATTAAAAGTGACAAATTGAGTTTACGTCTGATTCTTAATTATAAGTCATTTTATCTTCTATGAGAAGTTTACTTTAACTTTTTAAAACCATCAGAACTGTTCCATGTCTTGCATACAGTGTAGAAAAGAGTTCTGCATTTTGTGGAGCTGGATTTTTGCCTAGATATTTCTGTGGCTTATTGTACAGCATGACCTACTGCTACATTTTAAAAATTCTATCTGATTCAACACATTGTTTCATGTCCTTTAACCATGTTACATTTTTAAAATGTCTATCTGGTAGCCAGGCGTGGTGGCGCACACCTGTAATCCCAGCACTTGTGAGGCTGAGGCAGGAGGATTGATATGAGTTCGAGACCAGCCTGGACTACAGAAGTGAGCTCAAGGCCAGCCTGAACTGCATAGTGAGACCCTGTCTCAAAAAGACAAAAAAAAAAAAAAAAAGTAAAAATAAAATAAAATGTCTATCTAGTCAATAACCTGGTAAAAATAAATTGTTAAAAAATTAAGTGGTGAAGTTTTTCCTTTAATAATTGTTTTAGTAAAATGAATGTTTCCCATAAAATAATCATATATTCATTTAGTTCTTGAATGTTTGCTCCTTGGAGGATTTTACATATTTATTGCATTTTATGTTTTCCAGTGTCAACTTTTTGTTTTAGATGTTCTTAAGTTTATTATTACCTGTCCACTGAAACAGTTATTTCAG
>PVKN010040754.1:0-10665 GCA_004027915.1 Capromys pilorides
TATTTTCTTTTTTCAAAATAACTATTTTTTTAATTTTTTAATATAAAACAATACATATGGCACATGCTATCAAAATAAGAAGAGCAAATTAACAATAGTTGTTGCATCAGATATTTTTATCATCTAATCTTTTGTCTTGTAAACCAATCATTTATTTGAGAGAGTATAGCAGTAACTGAAGTTACATTAGAAGTAGCAAAAATCTAAAAGACAAAAATGACAGGTATTCCAAGCATAATTTTAGTGTTACCCATTGCTATCCCCATCATAATTTTTTCAGTTATCCCAATACAAGGTTTCTTTTGTTTTATTTTTGCCTTTTTGAAATGGTCTCGCTATGCAGTTCATGCTGGCCTTGAGCTCACTTTTGTAGCCCAGGCTGGTCTTGAACTTGCGCTGATCCTCCTGCCTCAGCCTTCCAAGTGCTGGGATTACAGCCATGCGCCACCATGCCCAGCTAATTTTTATGCCTTTGTTTCCTAAAGATTTTATTATCCTAGGATTGTCCTGTAAAAAATAATAATATACCAGAAGAATAGTCAATCCTGGTGTCTTCACCTTTTTCCACCCTTTTTAGAATGAAAAATATTTGTTAGTTCACCTATGATAACTTCTACTCATTTTCAAAATTGCTTGACTGCACATGTAGACATGTACCTTTTTGGTAGTAAATCTGCTGGAACATCAGCACGCTAATTGAGTATCTAATAAGAATGCCCTTATCAGATATACATATTCAGTATTATTATGACTTAATTATTATGTGATACATATAGTAAGTAGATGTAGGCATATCATTATATTTTGTTATTGTAATTGTTCAAATAGTAATGTCAGCACAGGGAGTGATATATCTATGACATTTAACCAAACTTCACTGACTCACTTAATAGATAGTTCATGTGTCAGTCAACAGACATGCATGCGAGTGAACCCAGCAAGCTTTAAGAAGTAATTCAGCCCTAACCTGAGTAAAATACATTTAGTTGACAAATGTTACCTGATTTCCTCTTTTCGTACCACAACATGCCAGTTTTCTGAGGCAAATGAAATAATTAGGTAGAAGTGTATAATCTACTTATGTTGATATTTTAGTGTATTGGTTAAGAACAGAGACTTGTATGCCAAACTCGCTTTGATTCTTAAATTCTATTACTTCTTGGATGAATAGCCATGGGCAAGGTTGTGATGTAATCTATGCTGTAGTTTCTTCAACTGTAAGATGATCTGATTTTAATTGTGCCTATTTCATTAAATATAAATATTAAGTAACTGAAAAATACTAATAGTGCCTGCACCCAGTAACTCCTAAATAAGTGATTGTGAAATAAAGGATGTTTGTTTGTATAAAAGGCTACTTTAGACTTCTATACACAAATAGATTGCTTGAGACCATACTCACTAGTCAAATAGATTGCATTCACAGGTTTAAGCATCATATTGTCTTCCTGGTTCCAGAAACTGCTTTTTTAAAAAATTCTTGTCTTTTTTGTTTTTTTTTTGGACAGGGTTTCATTATGCAGTTCAGGCTGCCCTTGAGCTCACTTTTGTAGGCCAGGCTGGTCTGGAACTCGCACAAATCCTCCTACCTCAGCCTCCCAAGTGCTGGGATTACAGGCGTGTGCCACCACGCCTGGCTTGTAAAAGATTCTTATGGTCACTAGTTTGTATCCAGTTCAGGCATCTCTGGAGGTAACTTCAGAGTCAGGTGAATGGGCTTACTGTTAGCCATACATCACAGAATAGTTTTCTTGTTTGAGTACAAACAGGGAGGGGGAGGGAGATAGGGAGGAAAGGAGAAAGGGAGAGTTAATGAGAACATATTTAACATCCTCAAAACCAAGGACATTTTGTAGAATCTTAGAATATTTGAATCTTTGGGAGTATGTAAAAGAACATCTTTATTTCATGAATGAAAAGAGTACGCTGTCTTCTCATAATGATACAAGCAGGAAGGACCTTACCTATTAGAATCAACTTGCCTGTCTGGTTACATAGTTTCAGTTCTCCTTTATAAGCATTCTTAACCATCTTAGTATCTCCCTATTACTTCTGTAGTCAGAATCCAGATTACGATAGTTTGTGATTACTTTTCACACTCTTTCTCTTCTCTGCCCACTTTAGCAATTCATACTATTGCACATCTATTCAATGTGGAGTGGTGTGTGGATGCCCGAGTCAACAATTCTGACCCTTATTCAATAGCACTCTCCAATATTGGAGACAAAGAGGGTGAACATTATCTGAATTTTGCTCGAGAAAAAATCAAGGTAAGCCTAATGTTTCCTAAATCAGGTGTTTCCTAAACTGTTAAAATAAAAGATTAGAAATAGTTCTGGGATTACTATCTTATTTTTTTTTTCCTAGGGGGAAAAAGAACAAAATAGGGCTAAATCTGTAGTAGGTAATAGTAATCACTCATTGTTGTCTGGCCTCAGTTATGATTTCAGAAAAGTTTGATTTTTATCTAACCATTATAGAAATAAAATAATCTCTCATCTGACGTTTGTGTTCTATGCAATTACTTATTTTAATTAGGAGCCACCTTGCCCATGTGTCAGTTTCAGGTTAGTTACAAGCCAACAGTTGTCGGTGATGCCATTGTTCTTTCTTACCTGTGACACCTCAGGGGTGACCTGTGGCTACTAATAGTTATTTCCTGGTGCACTGGGAGTAACTCAGCAGTTCTTCCAGAGCAGCCATGAAAGTATCCAAAGGAAAGGCTTTCTTCTATCTCATGTGTGGTTAAATCTTCCCGAAGAAGCTCCAAGCCATTTTCATATGCTCACTGCCTTGTAAAGATAGCTAAATCACACTAGTATACAAACATACTTCCTTTTGTTGACAAAATATCACAACAGAAGAACTTTAAGTTTTGTCAAAAATTATCATTCTTGAATTGACATGAGAAAAATTTCTCTGATTTGCTTAGAGACAGAATTAAATAAGTATCAAAAACTTACATATTTTTCAACAGTATTCTGGATTAGTTTTCTTTAAATTTTTCATTGTTTGCCCAGATATACATAGGCTGTTTTCATTTTCCATGGCCTG
The DNA here is from genome assembly GCA_004027915.1 of Capromys pilorides. Classification (NCBI taxonomy): domain Eukaryota; kingdom Metazoa; phylum Chordata; class Mammalia; order Rodentia; family Capromyidae; genus Capromys; species Capromys pilorides. The sequence goes on from PVKN010040754.1 coordinate 3,055, forward strand.
TACCTTGTATTTCTTCCTCCAGAAACTATGCAGGGACTAACTAGCAACAAATTGCCCACAGGCTGAGATTTGAAAGAGGTTTACCTCTCCTAGGAAACTCTTTACCCAATAACTTATTAGTGTAGGCCATAAGAGCCCAGTATCTTCACATCAAGTCAGAAGAAAGTCTACTCACTCATGGAATGAAACTGAGGCTGTTCCCTGTGAGATTTTGTCTGAGGTCATTCCCTTGCTTGATTTTTTTCCCTTTTCCTGACTTATTGTTTATTCCCTTAGCAGTTTTTCTCAGAACATATTCTTTCTAAATCACTTACCCATGAATCTTGGTCTCATGATCAGTTCTGGGAAAACCCATCCTAAGATATTTGGCATTCTCTGAAAATATTCAGAAAGTAAGCAGCTGTGGTCCTTTGCAAATCAAAGCAAAAGTGTCAAATACTGTAAAGCTATCTTTTATTTTATTATTTTCTTTGATATTCCTGTAGAAGTATCTAAGGGTATTAATTCCTATTTTCTGCAATTCCTCAACCATGTAAAACACTTAAAATGTGGAGGTATCTATCTTGTATGTATATCTCTTTGAGGAGTGATTAGGATTATCCAAAGGACTGGTAAACATTCATTTTCTCTGTTCACTGGACACTATAAATATACAGTCCTGAGTTTGAGAACCTAAAATAATGTGCATCTGTGTGTATGTGTATTTTTAATTTACAGAACCCTGAGGGGGGCCTGTATGTGGCTGTGACTCGGTTGGCAGGAATCACTGGAATTGTTATCACACTTTGTCTCATCTTAATTATCACCTCCTCCACGAAAACCATCCGGAGGTCTTACTTTGAAGTGTTTTGGTACACACATCATCTCTTTGTTATCTTCTTCATTGGTCTTGCCATCCATGGAGCTGAGTGAGTTTTGGACTTGGAAAGCAAAAGCTTTATGTTCTTCATTTTCTAGGCAGCATCCTCTATTAGCAGAACACTAACTTCCTTTCTTGTATGTGGTTAGCCTGTCTGCCAAAGAAATGTGAAAAGATAGCAGAAGTCATTTTAATAGCAACCAGTCACTTTTGGTTTCTTGCACTCAAGTAATTGTTATTCATAGTGCAATTATTTATAACAAGCTTGAAAAATATAGCAAGGTCTCTCTTAGCTACTTTTTTCTCATTGCGGAGACAAAACACCCAACACTGAAAGGGGACAAGGTTTGTTCAGATCACAGTTTGTAGAGGTTTCAGTACATAATATATTGACTCCAACGCAGGATGGATGGCAGGCAGAACTTGCACGGGAGAAATAGTCCACGGCAAGCAGAAGATAGTGAAGTGTGCATGAGACAGTACTGGCTGTTTCTATCCCATATTGCCTATCCAGGCTATTTAGGACAGGTAACACTCATACTCTTAACCTCAGCACCCTTGATCCTAACACTCATGCCGTTAATCAATTCCACACACTCTAGATCCACCCGCCTCTGAAGAAGCCCCACCAATGATGGCATGAGGATTTAAAAGGGCAAAACCTATCTTTGCCAGTGTATAGATAATATTGAGAGCACTGGTAGGGTCTGATATGTCTATTGTGTTGTCTCTTGTGCCTTAATCACTAGTGAATTAGATAAACTCTCAAGTCAGGGGAGTGATGATGAATCAGTTGAAGGGATTTGCTGCAGCACAATCAGTTTGGATTTAAACCAACAATCATCTACTATTATTTATTAATCTACTGAAATTAAGGACCTTTCTTAGGGAACACTATTAGGAAACCTACGTCCTAGGAGACTGATTTCCAGCATTCTAATACAATAAAGATAGACACTAACTTCCATTGAGCACCTGTTCTATGTCAGTATTTGTGCTACTGACACAAATACTTTCAGTATTTGTGTTTCTTTCAGTTCTCAAGACCCTCACTATTCCCATTTTGTTTTAAACAAAAAATCTAAAAATAAAAATTATAAAGTACGTGAGGCAAGCCATGTCTAGCTGGAAGTGGCCTAGAGCACAGGCTGTGACAAATGTTCACATTGAGGCCTAAAGCTTGTGTGGGAGTGTGCTTGGCAGGAATCCTCTTTAATACTAAGTTTCCTGTTTTCTAATTTTCATACCACCTGACCACAAAGGCAGGGCCAGGGAAGTTCACTGGTGGGCGTAAGGAACTTCAGTGTTTAAGCCTCAAATACTCTGCTGCAATCTAATGCAGGCCTGTGAGTACCAAGAGTTGAGTGTGAAATCAGGCATGGTGGCACATGCCTATAATCCCAGTACTTGGCAGGTTGAGGAAGGAGGATTGGTGTGAGTTCCAGACCAGCTGGAGGTACAAAAGTGAGCTCAAGGCCAGTCTGAGCTACATAGTGAGGACCCTGTCTCAAAAAGACAAAAAAAAAAAAAAAAAAAAAAGAGTTGAGTGTGAAAAGGAGAAGTGTATGGAGAGACAAACTTTGGTAACCTAACATTAGTGAAATTCTTAACCTTCCTCTTGACTCTAAGCCCTGATAAAATTGTATGAGTGTCTTTAAATAGAATTTAGACATAATTGGGCTAGAGAGATAGCTCAACATTTCAGCACCTGCCTGGCAAACACAAGGACTCGGGTTTGATCTTGGTAGCAAACGCTGGACCAGATCTGCAAATCTGAGAGTGCTGTTCCTGCCCCAAACAGGGTGTGGTGGTACATGCCTGTAATCCTAGCACTGAGAAGACTGACACAGGCGGATCACTGTGAGTCCAAGCTGTATAGCCAGACTCTGTACCAAATAAGTAAACAGATAAATAAATAAGTAAGTAAGTAAGTAAGTAAATAAATAAATAAATAAATAAATAAGACATAATCCAACTGCCTGAGAAAGTTCTAGATCAGAGAAGGAATATCTTCCCTTACCGAGTTTAGTAATTCCAATGTGGAATATAGTGTCATAGATCTCCATATCACTTGGAGCAGACATTCAGTTACCGCAGCCTCTATTTGAAGAGACTCGACTGCTTACACATGATAGAAGACTGCACAAGGTCTTGGGATTAGGTGACAGCTGAACTGTGATGAAAGTCTAAGCTTACAGTACTTGGAAGTTTCCTGTGTAAACTTGGCAATTAGTGATGTAAAAGTTACCATTGTTGGACTTTTGCTTTGTATCTGGCTTTTTCAATACATCATGCCACCTGGTTGCTAAAATAAACCTTTAGTGAAGTATTATTATACTTATTTTATAGCTAAAAAAACCCGAGGTTTAAAAAATTTAAATAATTTTCTCAATTACACCAAACTACTATGGATATGATTTGAACCCAAAATCATCAAGTTGAAAACAGAATTGTTTTCACCAACATATTCTGTTTTATGTTATTAACTCCCTGTAACTTCAGGGTAACAATATTTGCATTGCAGATTTAGTATGAGGATTAACTGCAATAATTTTGGTTAATTTTCTCATGCTTAGCTAATAGGTGCTCGATACATGGTCTCTTCTTTAAGACCTAGAAATAGAAAAGGGTCATTAATGACCTTGAATTAAAACGCTCTCAGAGCAGTAAGCAATATGATAAGCTACAGTTCTCTAAAGTAAACTTTTACAAAGGAACTTGTACATCTTTTATAGTCTGAGGACTTTGTCAGTTATGTTCTTTGAGGGCTGAACTCAAGAATGGTACTTACTTAATTGTGTTCTTCCTTTTCTCCATCATCAACAAACTCAGTGCCAGTTTATATTTTAGCAGTTGCTCAATTAAGATTTATTAAATTGAAGCCAATGAGCTTTAAGCAATTTTAAGGTACATACTATCAGTGATGACATCTATAAAAATGCCATAATTCCCGTACGGTTCAGTCCTCTCAAAAAGATTTCAGTCTATTTACTTAATCTGGGTTTTTTTTTTTTTTAAATCCACAAATAAAGCATTGTAGCTAAGGTCTGAAGGCAACTTTGTAGGACTATCAGTTGGCTACTATACAAGAATGAACACCTAGGGCCACGGAGATAGTTCAGTGGACTAAGTGCCTTCTTAAGCAGCACAAGGACCAGGTTTCAATACCCAGTAGCACATGCTCCACCAGCACCATCTCCGGGCACATTGAGCCAGCCACTAAGACTGGGCATGATGGTTCCTGCCTATAATCCCAGTTCTGGGGAGCAGTATAGAGAGCAGTATACACTAATAACATCCTAGAAATTTCATGACATTTGTAATGAGCACGACTATGACATTTTTATATGTCCTAGACAGTTTGAAGATTGCCAGTAATAAAATTTTAATAGCAACAATGAGTTGTACATACCATGGGAGGATTCCCAGAGAATTCTGGGATTGGGCAGTCCTTTATTTTCCCCCGCTGTGTGAGCAGTGTACTGCTCTCTAGGAGTCTGAGCTCTGTAGTGACACCTTGTACTAAATACAATAAAAAAAAAAAAATAATAATAATCAACAATAGAAAAAGTAGTGTGCCCTCTGCTGATCAAGTCCTTTACCTGCAGGACTGTCTCCATAGAGGGGAGTCTTTCAAATTTGCACAAAGGCAATGTATGGGCCAGTAGTCATTCTGTTAAATTGTAGTGTTTCTGTATTAGTTGTTTGCTTGCTTTATGTAGATAGTCTTTATGGCACTGGACATATTTTTTTCTATTGCTCAAGATCACCTTCTTCTATTTAAGGGAAAGGATAAGATGCTTTTAAGTGAAAAGCACAGGGTTGATGTTACGGTAGATAGTTACACCCAGAATCAGGACTACAGCTGTAGATCAGTGGTAGAATGCATTCCTAGTACTATATGCTTGAGGCCCTAGATTTAAGCCTCAACATTTCAAAAAAAGAAAAAATGCTAAGCATATAAGACACATAGATATCTTGATTCATTGTTAATAAATAAACTAAACTTGTGATTTTCTTGCAGACGAATTGTACGTGGGCAGACTAATGACAGTTTGAAGAAACACCCAATAGAAAAATGTCAACAAAATTTCACACAGTGGGGGAAAATAAAGGACTGCCCAATCCCAGATTTCTCTGGGAATCCTCCCATGGTATGTACAACTCATTGTTGCTATTAAAATTTTATTACTGGCAATCTTCAAACTGTCTAGGACATATAAAAATGTCATAGTCGTGCTCATTACAAATGTCATGAAATTTCTAGGATGTTATTAGTGTGTACTGCTCTCTATACTTATTGACTAGAAATAAAAATAAAATTACATTTTCCCATTATCAATGTCCTGATATAAAACGAGAAATCAATGTTTTGGAAAATGCTATTTGAATTCAAAGACACTGAATCTTTTCCTCTAGATGAAAGTGCTACATTCACATCAGTTAATGAGTTTTAATAAGACACTTAGGAATTCCATCCTTAGCTGAATTAGATAGCTCAGACAAATCACTTTTAAGCAGCTAGGGGGCTCTTCACATGCCTGGAAGTCAAGACTTTCTCTATGGCTTTTCCAATTGGGGAAGAATTGAAGTATCCCATTTGTCTGACTTTAGGCATTGGAAGATCCAGTCTACCAGGCATGAGGGAGACTACATTTGATACAAATGCCCAATGGCACCTCAACATAGGATAGGAGTGTAACAAGTGTGATCAAGGCTGAAAAATTTTCTTCCTCTTATAAGACGTTCTGAAGAGACCCATTATGTGCATGCCCAGTGTCTCTACTTCATGACAAATGCATCCCATAATCTTCATAGCCTTTTCTCCATTGGCATACAGTACATTTTATTGGTCATTGTGTTAAGAGTTGTAAAACTAAGCAAAATTCAACATTTGTATGGGCTTCTAAGCAGACATATTATTTTTTCCTTAAGCATCCTATGACAGAAAGGTAAATTTTCATCCCATTTTCTCCTTTCTTCTTTTCTAAGTCCCTCAGTATGGGTGTACCCTTCCTATAAACCTAGCATGCCAGGCAATTTCAATATATTTTTGCATCTTTCTTCATTAATGAAAACAACTGTACACATCAGTGTACTGCTCCCACTCAGAACATTAGACAGAAATAGGCTAAAAGGAAAAAGAATGCATACTGAAGATTATGAATTTCATACTCAATGTCACCAAAGAGGAACTATTTTTAAAGTCCTCTTGTAGATTGGGGAAAGTATTTTTCCTCAATGACGATTAGAATCAGAATATTACTACCTTAACAAGCATCAATTACAAAACAGTTTCTGAATATCTAGGTATAAAGGATGCAATGCCAAAATCTGGCTCCATTTAATGGCACTATGGTGGCAATGAGGGAACAGATACAAGACTACATTAAATAACCATTGAAATGAAGTCTAACAACAGAATATTTTTGTATTCTTATCCAAAATATTATTTAGCTTTTTCTGAAGATGTGTGCAATCAATTTCTCTAACCTTCTAGCAGTTCGTTTACTAAAATGAAAAAAAAAAAGAAAGATCATACATAAGAAATACTTTCTGACTTTTTCCTCATTGGTATTCATTCTGGAAAGCTATAGTATAAATTATATATAATCCTTTTTAGACAGAATCTCACTATGTAATTCAAGCTGGCCTTCAGCTGACTTTGTAGTGTAGGCTAGTCTCAAACTTTCAAGAATCCTCCTGCCTCAGCATTCCAAGTTCTGGGGTTATAGACATGTGCTATCATGCTCAAATTTTAAATATTGCCTTCTAACATTCTTTTGTTATTTAAGGCATTAAATTAGAAACTCAATTAACAGAGTTCCAGGATTGATGAATTTGAAATAAAAATTTTTATATAAGCCACAATGCTAGAGAGCAATTCTAGTCTTCTGAAGCAATGCATATTTTGTCAAGAGGGATATTGATAGATTCTTAAAAAATCTTTGAGTTTGTCCTAATTTGCAAATGTATTGTGTAGCTCCTGATATTTACTACAATTATTGAAGAAACAGTTAACTCTTGCAATAAATTTGTCATCTTGCATAAGATTAATGTTTGACTCCATAGCTGAGATAAAGCAATTGCAATGTTGCATTAAAATATGATCTTTCTGAAATGCAATCTTTCAGAGAAATGCTAATTCTGAAACCAAACTTCCTCTAGTGTAGGGCTATTGCAACTGGAGTTGTGACACTGAGAAGGTATCTTGTAAAGAGTTCCTCTTTGGAAAGTTTCATATTGTATATATAGCTCCCAATGTAGCTAAGGAGAATATTTACTTCTACTGGAGTAATAATTTATTATAAGTTCAGGTACTTTTTTCATATATCCTGTTATAGAAGATATTTACTTATAAATGTCAAATATTTAAGCAAGTCCACAAAGATTAACCTCACTTGCACAATTTTCTCTCTGTCAGAATGTTTTACTATTCACCCTTAATAAATCTCATTTTCATTTTTTCTCTGATTTTGCAGACTTGGAAATGGATAGTAGGCCCCATGTTCTTGTATCTCTGTGAGAGGTTGGTCCGCTTCTGGCGATCTCAACAGAAGGTGGTCATCACCAAGGTACTGATTGGTTTAGAAATTGCTAGTAAGTCCCTGTCTCATTTGAGAAAAGGAAAAATCTAAAAGAGGTATTCGCCATTAGTCACATTTGCCTTTCTCCCATGCTTTCTGAAATGTATGTAAAGCAATGAGAAGACGTGCATTTTATTTCAGTATATTCAACTCAATAATCAAGTT
>PVKN010040755.1:0-10657 GCA_004027915.1 Capromys pilorides
TTAAAATCATATTTTGAATGACAGTTCTACTTTTACTTTGTAGATAAGATTACGAATTAAATATGCATATATAAAACAGATTTGTCACATACATGAGTGAATATCATCTCTTCATTTATAATGTGGAAATTTATATAAATTTATCTTCATTTATAATGTGGAAAAAGTGGCACTTTCTTACACATGAAAGAGAAAGACAAGGAGGGAGAGAAAGGGAGGAGAAGAAGAGCAATGGGGAGGAGGAGAAGAGAGGTGGGGAAGGAATGAGGAAAAGGGGAAGAAAGGAGAAAGAAGACAGAGAGAGAGAGAGACAGAGAGAATGAGAATCGGATAGGAGAACATGAAAAAATAGTACAATCTCTGAGATGGAGTAATGAACTCATAAAGACACCAATAAAAACAAAGACCTCGTGGATGGAAGTTTCCTTTTGCTGTTGCAAATGAATTTGCTACACCGTGTATAGAATTTTCATTACAGGCTGTTGACTATATTTGCCAGTGACTAGAATTCGATCATATTAAATTGATTTAAAGCTATTAATAAAAATATTGTTTAATATATTTGTTCTTTGTTGAGGTTTAATATTAAGTGATATCAATGATGTCATGAAAATTTCTGGGATTGATCTTCCCTGCTCTTTATTTCCATAATTAATTAAGCTGACTTGGCTTGCCAATCTTCTTCCAATCTGCTGATGATCAGCCTATGAGTAGACTATTCCTATAATTGTTTCTGTCATCTTATTGATGACGAAAGTTCAGTATAATGAACTTCTTTTTTTTTTTTCTGTAATTAGGACAGGGTCTACAGGGTCTCACTATGTAGATGGGACTTGTGGCAATTTTCCTGTTTTGAGCCTCCTAAGTGCTGGGATTATAGGCTCACACCAACACACTTGTTCTCAATCAGTTTCAGCTCCCCCAGGGGTGGAGCTGGCACTACACACCTGGATTGAACCCCCATCCCTGTACCTGCCTAAGCAGGTGCTTTTGCCTGCTGAACTATTCATACAATGAACTTTGACAAGACTAAAAAATATAAAAATATTAAGACCAATTCGTATGCAAAAACAAAAGACTTACTAGTTTACTGTTGTATGGCATTGGAATATTTTCTTCTCAATAACATATTTCCTTTATTTCTTCAAAAATAAAGAAGGGAAACATCAAGATTGTAACAGAGAAACAATGGAATGACTTGCTACAAATGCAAATCCTGAGATTAGAGAAAGTGTCATTTAATTTGTGGTGCTTTGGTTCTAAATCCTAAGTATGCTTACCTCAGTTTAGTTCATCAAAATATAACTCCAATATTAAGAGATTTTAGCTTATGAAGAGTAGAGTTAAAAACATTTTGGGAGAGCTATATGACTACTAGAAATAAGAATATGAACAAATCTACCCATTGTATTTGTCAATATGTGCCAAGGCTTGTGCCCAAGCTCTATAAATCTGTCATTCCACCTACATGAACTCTGCCCAATAATTTCTCACTGGCTACAGACTGTCCTAAATATCTGCTTTCTCTGTATTTTCATAGTATTTCTTTAAGTGTTTGGCAAGGATAGGTACTCAGTATCTTTCAGCCATGGAATTGAATGTACTACTTGTAAGTAAAGTAATTTAGTGGCCTACACATTTCCAATATCCATCTGACATGGTCCTGGCAAGGAAGCTAAGGTAAATAGGCAGCAGCTACTTCTAAACATCACTAGAAAATCTCACTAGAAGAGGAGCCAAGTAGTCCTTAACAATGTAGTTCTGATGACTAGGCTGGCAGAAGAGCTGTCATGTGCACAAGAAAGCCCAGCACGAGCCTAGGGAAAATTCAGGACACACTTTATTATGGATTTCTCACAGTGCAGGAATATCATGCTTGCTTGCTTCCAGCAATATCACATAGCAGCAGGTTATAGTTAAAAGTTCTGAGGTCATTGTTTTTATACTTTTTTTCTCCTCTTCTTCCTCTTAGCTTTGACAGTTAATCAGAGTGGGAAGGGCATGTGAAGACATCTTCTTCCCTCCAGGACTCTGTTTGACAAAAATCAAATTCCACAACACAAAGGGATGGGCACTGTTATCAGAAGACAATTATTTGTTACTTAGTCCTGATCTGGGAAGTAGCTGTCTTGGAAGGACACTTTCAGAAACACTTCAGAGTTATAGAGCAAGGTAAAAACAGTGACCACCCTGTAAGTACAAGAGCAAGCTACAGGCAAAAAGTGAACTTAACAAGTAATTTGAAAACTGCCTTTCAATACTATCTCTTTTATTGTTGGAACATAACACCTGACATGTACAATTGAAAGGTAAAGGCATTCAACTTTTGGCTCATGGTTTCAGGGTTGCAAGTCCATGGTTCATTGGCTCCAAGACACAGACATCATAGCCGAGGGGCACAGGGGAGGAAAACTGCCCCCTTCATCCCAGTCAGGATATAGAGGCAGGGAGAAGACACACAGCCTGCAGAGGTGCGCAGTCAGTTGCTTCCTTCCTCCACCCAGACCTACTTCCTAACTGCATCTTCAGTCATGAACTTGTCAATGAAACCACCTTAGCCCTGGGTGACGTGATCACCTTCCATAAACCCCATGCTGAACACTGTAGCACTGTAACTCTATCTCCCGCCCATCCACAGTCCTCTATCTAGGGCCATTTCTAAAATTCTTACATAAAGAGAGGGCAGGGCCTACAATGTACAACCTCTTTTAATAGCCTTTAACATATCTTGTGAACCAGAGGGAAAAAAGCCAAATAATTTCGATTTCTATTAAAAGAAAACACTGTGGGGATGATGGGCCTCAGAACCACATTCAGCCTATGCAAGAGCCTCATTCTGCAGCTGTCCATCTGGGATAGAAGGAAAAGCAAGAGGTCAGTGCTCAGAGGGAGACAAAAGGAGCAGAGCGCTCTGAGTCTAGGGAAAAGGAGTTGCCAACAGCTACTGCTGGATCCACAGGAGAGCAAAATCTACGGCTCACATGAATGTTTTAAAATGCAATGAATCTAAAAATTCGTTTTTTGATCAAGTTCATTCTTTGTTGAACTTTTGGTCTTGGCATTTTCACCCAGAGCAGACAAACAAGTGTTATTTTGATCTAGGGCTACTGCTTTACTGTTTTACATTTACAATACTTGTGGTCTCATTTAATATAGCTGGATATAGATGTTCATTAAGAAAAATTAGGGAACAGGCTGGCCAGATAGTTCAGTAGACTAAAGTGCCTCTTAGGCAAGTGCAGCAACCAGGGTTTGATCTCCAGAACGCTATGCCAGCCCCGCCCCTCACACACTGAGAAGTTGAATGAGACTGGGCGTGATAGCACACCCTTGTAATCCAAGTATTCAGGAGGCTGAAAAACAGGAGGAGCATTATGAGTCTTACCTGTGTAGTGAGACCCTGTAAACCCTGCACTAAAATACAAAGAGAAAAATTAGGGGGTTTTGGCATCACTGGCTGAGTCCCTTATAAAGGCTCCTGCTTGGTCTGGGCCATCTGTGGCTGCTGTTGTAGACCTCCTTTAAGGGAGCAGTGGGCTCCCCTACTTCCTTGCAGTGCTGTCCATATCTCCCTGCTGTGCTGTGCTACATCTGTTTTGCTTGTTTTCTTTCCCTCTTCGATGCCCACAGGCAGCACTTGGGATTGCAATCTTTGTTTCCGGGCATTTCTGAACTTTGTCCTTAAACCTGGTGTACCACTGTCTTACCTTCCCTAAGATCCTAGCATCTGCTGCAGTATCCTTATCTTCATAGCTCCCTCATCTATTTCTGCACTGTAAAAGAAAAAAGCATTCATGCACCTGTCCTCTTCCTTATTTCAGTTCAGTTAACATTATTAATAATAAAGCGTTTGGCTGGGGAGATAGCTCAGTAGAATAAGTGTTTGCCCGTCAAGCCCAAGGGCCTGAGTTCAATCCCCAGTACCATAAAAATAAATAAATAGATAAAGCCCTTAGTATTTACTGTAGGCTTATTCCTTTGGACGCACTTTCTAAACCTGTCATATGATTTGTTAATTCACTGTAAATTTATATTAGACTGTGTTTTTTCATCTCTTCACAGATGAAGCAACCATAGGGCCACATGTGAGGGCCAGCCAGATAGCTCAGTGGACTAAAGTGCCTGCTTAGGTAGACACAGGGTATCCAGGTTTGATCTCCAGTGTGCCATGCTGGCCCCACTCCCAGGGTACTCTGAGACCGTAACTGAGACTGGGCATGTTGGTGTGCACCTGTAGTTTCAGCACTTGGGGGGCAGAAAAGAGGAGGATCATTACAAGTCCGATTTGTGTAGTGACACCCTGTAGACGCTGTACTAAATACAGATAAATAAATAAATAAATAAATAAATAAATAAATAAATAAATAAGGGCCTCCTATGAAAGCAACTGCAGTCAAGCAGTGCACATGGCCAGTGTGGTCTCAGAGCCTGCATGTCACACTGTGGCCAACGCCAAACTCTACTGCATGAAAAGCCCCGCCTTTCCACTGGACAGCAATGAGTTGCTCCTACCTGGTCACAAGGAAAGCACAAGACAGAATACTTGGTATGGCCAACTGCTGGAGCTATCAAATATTTCAAACCCATACATTTGCTGAGGTCTAGATTGTTACACACACACACAGGCATGCATGCACACACACACACACAGCATGCATGCACACACACACACACACACACACACACACACACACACACACACAAACTTTCCTCCTTGGAAATTTGTAGCTATGTGTAAATCTGTGTTACATGAACCCATCTTCAGGCTTCCAAGTACAGTAACTATGGATAAATAATCACTGAAAAATACTTAAACTCAGAGACCCTCCTCACCACTCATCCTCACAAAAGGTAATCAGGGACAGGCATACAAGTTTTGCTCCACCACTTCTGTGACTTACGGAAGCATTTCAAACATATAACATAGTTCAGTGAAACCAACCTCAGTATACTCATAAAATTCAGACAAAAAAATTATGGTCCTTATATTACTTCTGGCACGGAGTTCCTCTAGGGCTCTCATCCAAGGGAGAAACCTCATCTGAAAACCTTATCTTGCCCCACTGCACTCAATGACACATACTTTACCAGGCCCTGTAAACCAACTCTACTTCCACACTGCAAGTTCTTGTTCCTCCTCTCTCACAGAGCACTTCTCAGGAAAAGTCCTGTGTGCCAAAAGTATTTAGGATTGTCCTGGAATAATAAGATGGGAGTTTCATGTTGATTCTTTCTGTGCTACTTTTTCCCCCCTTTCTCTTCTGTTTGAGCCAGGGCTTTGCTGCTGATCACGGTCTAGTGCTTCTCCTCTGTGACCCATTTCTAGCTCTTTCAGATCATGATGATGCCTTCATTCTCCAACCCTTGGCATTCTATGTTCTCTGCCACCTGCCTACATTCTTTTATTTCCTCTTTCATGTTGTCCTCTCTACTTCTGTCCTTGCTTCTGAGCCCGGTCCCTTTGTATCCAGGTGCCTTCCTGACATTCTGTCTGCATTTGGATATCTAGTCAAGGCATGTCCAACTGAAGAAGCTCGGCATGGAAATCTTGATTTCTGTGGCAGACTAGTTCCTACAGAAGGGTCTCCACCTCCACAAAGAATACTTCCATTCTTCCAACTTCTCATTCTTTATTCCTCATTTCTATTAAGCTCCCCATCAGCATTCATTACTGATATTTCCTTCTGAATGTACCTAAGATCCAATCATTTCTTTTCTTTTACCAATTCCACTCTGTCTAAGCTATCAAATTCTTCTGTAGCTCATTAGCAAGTGCCTAACTGCTTTGTTCACAGATTGCACACTTATCTTAGTTCTTTCCTAGAGTTTTTTTCCTGCTATAATCACATAACTCCTAACTTCTTTTGGATCTCTATTTAAACCTCACATTACTGGCCTTCCATGATTACCATATATATTAGCAATCTCTCCCTCTTTAGCAGCATTCCCTACCTTGCTTTGCTAAACTTCATAGGATCCTATACTGATCTTACTCCATCACACATTTAACTGGGTGTTTCTTATGTGCTTTCTCAAATGCAGCACAGAATTTATTTAATTGAACATCTCCAGTATTGAAGATAGTGATTAGGATGTAGGAGAGCTTCAGTGAACATCTGTTGAATAAACACAACAATAAATATTCCCGGTAGGTAAAAAGTTGTGGTTTTTATCATTTAAGATTTCCTTAAATGTGTAGCTTAGTGTGAGACACAGAAAGAGATTTATAACCTTATTGTTTTCTCATCCTTTGTTATGCAGGATGATATTTAGTACACAAGCTGGGTTCTAGTCAGTCCCTAGGTCTTGGGCACTAATATAAATCACACCCCACAGCAGGCATGCAGTGGCCCTTCATCAGAGGAGTGACTTCAAAACACAAAGTGGGAAGTTGAGGGCTTACAGTAGAGCTTACAGAGATGTGGCTAAGAGACTAGGTACAACATTAGATTGATCTGACTTAAATATTATTTGTTACAGAAACTCAGTATCCAGTTTTTCTTGAAACCTTAGAACTCTAGCCAGTGGGCTTTGCTGTCCTTCTTACACTCTTGGTTGGAGCTGACACAGTGTGTGAGACCATCTCTGTACTTCCTGGTGTTCTCGCAGATGGTATCACCTGATTCCTACAGCAGTTTGGCCTCTTTGACCTTACAGTTGCACAAATGGCAATGTTTATCATGCCACACTAAAAATCACTTCTGAAAGTAAGCAAAACCATATTGCATGGAGGATAAGGAGGGAGGGTTTTGTGTTGAACAGGTATGGTTTCCAGTATCAGACACATCACCATCTGTGGAGCTAGGACAACTTTTAATGAATTCACTGAACTTAATTATTCTACTATGAAAAAATAGAAGCAGCCCAAGCAGGTTTAAATGATGTAACACATTTATTTGTTTATTTTTATGTATTTTTTAAATGTATTTGGTACAGGATCTCTCTACATAGGTTGGACTCAGAGTGAACTTCCTGTTTTCAGCCTTGCCAGCAGCGGGAATTGCAGGGGTGCACCACCACACCCAGATTCCACAACCGGTTCAGCATACCCAAAGGCAGTGCTGGTGCAGCATGTGGTATCTGTGATCAAATCCCAGTCCCTGCACTTGCCTAAGCAGCTGCTTAGTATGCTGAGCTATCTCACTGGCCCTGAAGTAACATATTTAAATAGCCTGGAATTTTAAAAAGCTAAATGGGTCATTGATTAGTAATCATGCTGGAAAAGAGAAGTATTAAGTGTAATTATTAGGATGTTTATTCTTAGCCAAGTAGAAAACAATTCTAATCTTGACTTACCATTTACTTTAACTCTTCTATTTCTGTTTTCATTCAGTACATTGTCAAGAGAAAACATCTTGGATAAAAGTGTATGTCTTTACTGAAAAACTTTTTTTCATCAAATCTACAGATTAAATCATCTGGATAGGTGAAAGTTCATTACATTAAAAAAATTAAGATCTCTCCTTATCTCTGCATTGCTTTGCACTGAATTGCTTTGTACTGCTGTTCTTGCTTTCCTCTGTGGTACTGCAGGCTAGAGAATCACTCTATACCCAACATCCAAAGTTAAGGACAGAAAGGTTCATTTAGCTCTCAGTTTGTGGGAGTCGTAGTTCATAATCAGCTGGTTTCAGGGTAGGGTGGCTTTGCAGCAGAAAACAACTCATGGTGGGGACAGCAAACTGAAAACTGAATCTTACCAGTGCCTTTCTACTCATTTTGTTCTCTATCCATTTTGTTCAAATCCAGGATTTGATTGACCTTATCAAATACAAATGTTATATGTTTTGTTATATAGGTCTTGCTTTAACTTGGTCTTAACCATCCAGCAGAAAAGTTTAACCACAAGGCATAAAAAAACAAAGCCAGATTAGTATGCTGAGCTGTAAATAGTATGCTGAGCTGTAAAAGGCTCAAGTCAACAGCATCTGACATTGCCAGCTCTGCTGATAACCCACTATTATGGAATATTGGACTATGTATACAACTACTTTCTGTTCAATGAGGAGAAGAAATATTTGTACCAATAGTGTTTAGAAAAGTTAGTATGTCTACACCTTGTACTCTGAGATTAAGGTAGTGCTAAAGTACTCAGTGAACTGATCACACAGCCTTAATGCAAGTGTCGCACACTCTAGACTCAGGCACCTCTGAAGTGCCTGTGCCCTCATGAATGCATGAAGAATGGCAGGGCATCTAGCCACAGCACCTAGCCACTTCACAAGTAGGTTAGAAAGCTTCTGTCTCAAGCTTAGCAGTTTAGAACCAGAATAAAAGAAATAGACAAGAAATATTTGGAGAAAGGATTGTAGATTCTGATATTTATAGTCTCATGTATTGTTTAAGGATATTTTTAGCAGTGCTGGAATTTACAAAGAATGAGTTAATGGAATATAAATTTATAAATAAATAAAAATGATCTTCAGAAAAACATACTTTTCATCTTAACTCTAACTAATGTCAAGGGGGCCGTCAATATCATGATAGTCACAAAAATATACAAAAAATCACAACTCCTTTCATGCTTTTGAATTGCTAGTGTAACTCCACTGGAGGTGCAAAACAAGTGGAAAAGAGAGGTATTGGAGGAAATAACACAATGTGTTTCAAAATGTTTAAAAGGTAGCTTTGATACATAATGAGTTCATATTTTAATATTATAAATGAGAAAGGTAGAAAAGAAATATAAGACAGGAAGAGGAATAAACATTAGATATTGAACCCAGAGAATTAAGAAGTTCACTTCTCAGCACACATCTAAAAGACCAGAATGACAGGCATTCCAAGCATGGTTTTAGTCTTACATGTTGTTACTCTGAGTGTCAAAAACCTGTTGGAAATTCTTAGGACCATTGTCTAATTCATCCTATATACATAAGTACCCAGTTTTGCCCTTGCCGTGTTCCATAACTTTTCTGCTTGCTGTCTCTTTGTTGTTTAATCCTTAAGTTCTTGTACTGCTTCTAATGTCATTTCAGTTATTGCTATACTCTCTCTCTCAAGTAAATGTTTGCTTTAAAAGAAAACAAACAAGGGTAATTAAAGTGAATACAAGACAAGAAAAAAATGTCATAAGATTCACCTGCTAAGTTTTGTATGTGCTTAGATTTCTAAATTTCTGTGTAAAAATGTGTAACAGTTTTTTTAAATGACATTCTATAGGAATTTATTAGAATATCAATGATTGATGCAAAATATGATTCCATGTTAAGTCTAAGGCATTTAATACTCAGAAAAACAGTAATGTTATACTCAAGTACCTATGTTATAGAGTAATAGTATCATAAAGCTTCCCTTCTGGAGGGTTAAGATCTTAAGTTTGCAGACCAAAAAATTAGAGAAAAAGAAGGGCTACAATGATAGCCAATATTTTGGCCCTAGCCCTTCAAGGTCAGTAAGAACTCTGGATATAAGAGAACCTGTACTATAACATGCTATAACTCAGTGGTGCCCCAAATTTTCTGCTTAAGGAGATTATGGGGACACAGAGGAAAGAGATAGACGATGTATTATGTGCGTAAGGAGAGTCGCCTAGAGACAAAATATTCTCTCAGGCTTTCACAGAGAGCAAACTGATCAAGCAATGATCATGACTCATCCAGATGGCTGACACTGACAAAATTTCTACAAAACACTGTACATGGTTTTAAGGTAAATCCTGAGGGGATTTGATTGACCTTATCAAATACAAATGTTATATAGGTCTTGCTTTAACTTGGTCTTAACCATCCAGCAGAAAAGTTTAACCACAAGGCATAAAAAAATAAAGCCAGATTAGTATGCTGAGCTGTAAATAGTATGCTGAGCTGTAAAAGGCTCAAGTCAACAGCATCTGACATTGCCAGCTCTGCTGATAACCCCCTATTATGGAATATTGGACTATGTATACAACTACTTTCTGTTCAATGAGGAGAAGAAATATTTGTACCAATAGTGTTTAGAAAAGTTAGTATGTCTACACCTTGTACTCTGAAGAACTACGATGAAGACAACCATATGCATTGCATTAATTATTGTGGCTGTCCTACTAGCATGCTTTGAAACTGTCTCATTGTTATTTCTTTTTGAAACTAATAAAATAATGAAAAAAATGCACCTGTCAGTGTAAAGGATAGAGTGGTAAGGATTAGTGTGATTGTGGGTGGACAATTCTACAAAATGAATCTTTGTAGCCTCTAAAACTCCAATAAAAGAACAGGATGGCTGCAACCTGAAGCTGCTTCTCCTAAGGTAATAATCACTGATCATTTGCACAAATTGGTCATAAGTCCCTGAAGTAAGCTTTTCTCCTCTACACAGAATGTTTACAGAGGAAAACTAAAATGCATGATGCCACCGCTGAGTGATTAAACCCATACCACTGAGCAAAGAATCATCTCAGCAGTAAAAGCAATTGAAGTCATTACACCTGACAAAAATTGTCTGCTATTTAGCTATCAAACTCTTTGCAAGGAGAAAACAAAACAGAGCTGTGAATTCTTCCTGAAATGAAATGAAAGAAATCTTCTAGATGGAATGATCTTTGATAGTTAGGGCCACATTAAGCTGTAAAGGAATTTATAAAATATTTCAGATAAATGATTAAGAAATATTCTAGATTGAACAATCTTTGATAGTTGAGGCCACATTAGGCTGTAAAAGAATTTACAAGATGTCC
>PVKN010040756.1:0-10664 GCA_004027915.1 Capromys pilorides
AAAAATAAAAAAAAAAAAAAAAAAAGAATCCTGCTCCAGTTCCAAGCCCGAGTAGCTGGAAGCTGCTGCCTGGCTGGTGGCAGGAAGGGATTTCCATAGTGTTGTCGGGGACCATGTGACCCTAGGAGTGACCTTAGAAAGCCAGGACAAATGGTAACCAGGTCCCGAATTAGGAGACACAGATGATGTGTATAGCCTTGATGGGAATGGATTTCCCTAAACTCAGAAGAAAAGATACTAGAATGTTTGTGGGGTTACCTAAAACTGTATGAAGCAAGAGCACCCTGGGGGGTGGGTTTCTCTGGAATGTGCCCAGCCAGGGTGCCTGGAACCCACAGGGTGGGAGATGTGGGGTGGTGTGGGTAACCCCATGGGCTTTAGGCCAATAGGACCTCCTCAAGTAAGGAGTACTAAAGGAATAGATCCTGTAATTTTCACAGTCTGTTGAGGATGAAGTTTAGAGGAAATAAGATTAGGCGTTGTCTAGGTGCCCATAATTACACTGTTACTGTGACCATGGGCATCATATATTCCTAATTAGAGCTCAAACTCTGAAGAAAGGAATAGTCCCTCCCCTACATTTCAATTAATTCATTTAAAACCGTCTTCTAAACTACATGGGTCTAATTTGGTCTTACATTCCTGAGAGCACTTTGCCAACTAGAGTACACTGCACCCATAGGAAGCAATATTATTATGATTGTTTGGGTAGCCTACATGTAGTTGTAAAATAGCTTCATTGTACTGGAGCCTGTGCGGCCCTAATCATCCAGCCTGTAACAGAACTGTTTACAGTATTAAACAGGAGAGGAAACAGTGCCCACTTATAAACAAAACAGATGTGAAGCAATTGCATGTAGGTAAGAAAATTAAGTAAGAGTTGATAGGTTCTCGCCCAAATACAAACTGCTAAATTACCATGGCCCTGATCCAAGATGGCTGAATCCCCAAAACGACAGCTTGCCTTCCCAAGGACCACGTCCTCCTCCTGCCCCGAGTCCAGCCCTGGATGAAGCTTTCTCTTCCCTTTCCTGCCCACACAAGGGAGCCTCCAGTCAGCTCCTTGTGTGTCCCTGGACTTAGCCATTAAGCTCCGCCCCTAGCAAAAATTTTAGGTTCCCTGTCTCAGGTCATAGAATCTGCACAGCTCCCAGCCCTTGATCCTTTCCCTGTCTTCAGAGGTACTAAAGGCTCCCCCAGCCCCTTATTTCCGCTTCTCTGCTGTGCCGCTGCTCCTGCCGCCGCCGCCATCACCATCACTACCGCTGATAAAACCTATCAGAGTTTACAAATAATTGGATTTTGGAGAAATGCTTTCTATACCGAGAAGCAAACTGTAAAAACTTGTCTTCACCAGTTGAAGCAACCGCCTTGCCTGTAGCATCCTGGAGGAGGAATGTTCTTTGTTGAGTTACCTCACTAAATGGTCAAGGATTCCAGACACCTTAGAAGAACTGGAACCGGGGAGATAGCTGAGCAGGTGTAAGTGCTTGCCTGGCAAGCGCAAGGTCCGGAGTTGGTCCTGAGTTCAATCCCTGGTACAAAAAAGAACTATAGGCCAGGCATGGTGGCCTGTAATCTCAGCACTTGGGAGGCTGAGGCAGGAGGATTGGTGTGAGTTCGAGACCAGCCTGGGCTACAAGAAGTGAGCTCAAGGCCAGCCTGAACTGCATAGTGAGATCCTGTCTCAGAAAGACAAAAAAAAAAAAAAAAAGAACTATAGAGTCATTTGATGGGATGGGTCACATTACTGTGCCCAAAAACGCCCACTTCTGGGTCTTTGCCTGGCCCCTCTTCATGCTGACGCGACGCCTTTCTTCCACACAACTCAAAGCTTTTGCCTACATTGTTATTTCTGCTTCAAAGAGTCAGGTGATGGCCATGTTCTGATTGACACAAAACAGTGATGTTATGAAGAAAAAGCATGGTATTTCAGAAGCACAGCAATCAGAAAGCGCTGAAAATGGATGGCCAGTGGCTGCCAGCCAAGCATGGAGGCTGTCATCCACCTCTGGGGCCTGATGTGAATTGAACTTCTGCCGGGCAACCTGGACAAAGGACCCTAAACCTCCACATGGGTATGCACCTTAGTGAAGCGGGTCTACCTCTAGGAATTTATCCTAATGCACTACTAAATGTGTGCAAAAAGAAAAAAGCTGTAGCTTAGCACAACGCTATTTATGACAGTGCAATATTCAGTCACCTCAATGTCTAGTAGCAGAAGGTTGACTATTTAAATTCTATCTCTCCAGTGGAATCCCATTCTATTGAAAAGATTTTAGAAGAGTAACTGGGAAAGAGGCCCATGATACTCACATGAAGGAGCGGATTCCCAGACTGGCTGGTTTATGACCCTACTGTGTTTACGGTGGACTTTCCTGTGTGGTTTCTAGGCACGCACATGTGCTTTCAAAGGGACAGGTAGAGCAAGCGCCAAAAATATTTCCCAGTTCCTGCAGCTGTTTGGCTGGATTCTGAGACAATTGTCCTCTTTTTTACTCATCTGTGTTTGAGATTTTTTTTCTACAGTAAATGTGCCACTTATGTAATAGGGGGGAAAAGTGACTTTAAAAACATCAATCTTCTAATATGCGTTAATTTAGAGCAGGAATCAAAGTGTACTTTGGGGGAGTCTAGTGAATCTGAAAAGGGGGGGGCAAGGGCATTTATAGTTTCTTCTTGTAGCTTGGAAGAAAATACCTCAGTTTGTTACGTAAATGAACCTCTGCAAAAAGCTCTTTGGCTTCCAAAGAATCATGAATTTGAATTCTGCAGTAAGTTACTTCCTGACCTTATTAACGTGGAAGCACTTACCCGATATGCGAATCTGCCCCATTGTGAAAGTGGCCCCTTTTCTGGAAATTCCCCTTTTCCTTCCACAAATCCCCCTGTAGCATCTTAACTGGAATGCGTCTTGTACTTCACTTGCAGCCACAGTCCCACTGGAGCAGTGTAGCAAGAACTGGCCTGGAGCCCACATGGGTCCTCCTGCCGCAGTCTGCAGAGTGCCAGGATTAAAGGCAGGCACCGCTATGCAAATGTTTGAATAAGAATGGCCAGGGGGCTTCCCAGTGTCCGTCAGTAAGCCAGAGACACAGGAACACCCTACAAACTCCTGTCCTCACGCCCATTGATGTAAATCTCTCTGGGCTGTGACAATTTGAGTGCACTTGGAGCTGCAGCAGGGAGAAAATTGGTTTAGCAGCAAGAAGTGAAATTGTGCTTTGGCGTTTACTGACCCCTGCGCAGCCTCCCCGCTGACCAGAGGCCTCTGTTTGTCCTGCATTTAAAGCTGTGTCTCATCTTCTCCATGTGGGAAAGATCGCATGTTAAATTATTGTTTTTCCCCAAATGTTGCTCAGCATTTGGAATGGCTTTTGTTTGTTGCGGACAGTGGAAATCTCCAGGTCTGTTTCTGTTTAGCTCTGTGTAATCTCTAACAGGTCTCTCCTTTCTAAGTGAGATCTTGAAGGGGAGTTTTGGGTAGCCAGAAATACGAGCTTCTGTGTAAAAGTGACATTTGTCCTTGAAAAAGGAATGGACTCCTACTGGTCACTGGCTGAGCATTTTTGGCAGGAAGTCATAGATTTTTTTTTTTTTTTTTTTTCTTCAAGGAAAGGAGTGAGTGTGAGTCAGAGACAGGACAGAGTAGGGTGGATAGATGGCTTCACCCTGAGAGCACCCTCAAAGTGACTGTCCCTTCCTGTCACCAGCCCTTGGTCTCCTCCTGAGCACACTGTGTCCCACCCCCGCCCCTGTGGATCTGTCACACCAGTGTCTGCATGGAAATCCCTGGTGGCTGCAGAGCCAGGAAGCAGAGGCAGGCATGGGCGCCCACACGGAGGGGGCTGCCTTCACTCTGGCCTCCACACTTCCAAGGCTGAGAAGTCACCCTGAGGACTCACGCTACAGCAGCAGACAAGCTAAGCACAGGGCACCCACCGCCCGTGTTCCCAGGGCCACTCATCCAAAGCAGTGTACATGTCCCTCTCAAGGAGACAGGCTGGGTACAAGGGCGCGATGGCAGAACTAAGCCCAGGAAGACACCTCTGAAGTGAAAGGGGGTTTCCCTTGTTGACTGAAAGGTGCAGCTACCTCTGTGATCTTGGCAGTCAGGAGGCTGAAGCAGAAGGGTTGCTATGAATTCCAGGCCAGCCTGGGCTACCTAATGAGCTCCAGACTAGCCTGGACTACATGATAAGACTCTGTCTCAAAGAAAAAAAATAGGAAAAAGGGCACATAGGCTCCTATTCTTGTGAACACAGTTAACGCCTCGCATGCATGGTTTTAATTTCTTTCCAAAAAAGAATCAGAGGAAAGGGAAACAATGAAATTAATAAAAATGGTTACTAGCCAGGCTTGGTGGCACACACCTGCAATCCCAGCACTTGGGAGGCTAAGGCAGGAAGATCACCGAGAGTTTGAGACCAGCCTGGGCTACAAAGTGAAAACTCGAGGCCAGCCTGAGCTGCATAACGAGACACTATCTCAAAGAGAGAGAGGGGCCGGCGAGATGGTTCAGTGGTCTAAAGCGCCTGCTTAGGAAAGCTCAAGCAACTGCAGGGACTGCGGTTCGATCCCCGGCACCACATGCTGCGCCAGCCCCACCACCAGGGCAGGCTGAGCCAGCCACAAAATAAATAAATAAAGAAACAATCAAAGAGAGAGAAAAAAAGAGATTAGCTACAGGTTGGGAGCAGCAGGCAAGACTTTCCTGAGTGTACCTTTCTGTGTAATTTTGACTTATGAATGATGTAGGTGTTTCACATATTCCAATAATTTTTATTTTTACTTTTTTCCAATAATTTTTAAAGCTCTAAAAGTGTTGGAAAATAAGCCAGAGATATGACCTAAGTCATTATCAAATTGATAAGACAATTGCAGAAAAAGCAATTAATTCAAGTCCGGCAGAGGGGGTAACTCAGTGAGATGACAAGTGTTAATTAGCAGGCCTGAGGCCCTGGGTCCTGAACTCAGCATCAAGACAAATGAATAAAATCGATTCGAGTATCCTTTAACCATCTTTGTGAAGTCTATGCTAAGCCCAAAAGCTCCGAAGAAACCTGGAACTTGGTTAGGTGAGGTAGGTTGAATGGTGTCCCTTGAAAAGATCTGTGGAGGCCTCACCCCACTACTTGTGAGGTTTGGATTTGGAAGCAGGATCTTCGAGATGCAATGGAAATATGAGATCAGACGGGATCAGAGTAGCCAATGGTCACCGATGGGTGACCTCCCAAGCATAGGGAAACTTGCGTGCAGGGCCGCGGGTACACGGAGAGAAGAGCGCTCCGTGAGGACACGGGCAGACGCTGGAACCATGGGTCCAGCAACGCCAAGCACTGCCACAGGTCATGGGCAATGCTCAGCAGGCAGCAGAGAGGAACGGCACAGAGTCTGCCTTACAGACTTCAAGGGAGCCAAGCCCAGTTGTCACCTTGCTTTGGACATCTAGTCTCAACAATTACAAGATTCTAGGCCATGCCCCTTCCAGGCCACGCCCCTTCCAGACCACGCCCACGACCAATTTCTACCCATCACACCTGGCCTCCTAACAGCGGTGGACTCTGAGTCCCCATAATCCAATCACCTTCCCAAAGCTCTGGCTAATAGGTTAGCCAGTGTGAGTGAATCACACTCTGGGGGACACCTAGATCTAAACCCAGCAGGGACTTAATTCTCCATAAAGGAGAAAGTTAAAAAGTTGGTGAGCAAGTAACATCAAATCCGCAGTGGGGGCCACTGCACAGAATAAACCTGGATTTTCCAAGTCAGTCAAAGAAAAACTGAGGAAGACTCTTAGAAAGCAGAGTCTAAAGTCAGCACTGGAGCAGACTGCTAGCCACAAGCTCCAGCAGCAGAGAGGACAACTGGGGACGCTGAGCCTGGAGATCTGTTCCGGAGCGATTGCTGGCTCTCGGGGTGCTGGCTGGGGAGAGAAGCTGTGTGCAGGGAGACAGGCGTGGAGACTTAGCGTGTCTGCAGTTTCCTTTCATGTGGTGTAGGGGAAGTCAAGGCAGGAGAAAGTGGGAAACGGACTCCAGAGTAGCTCTCCAGACGCAGAGGCCAGTGGTAGTAGAGGCTTCCCAGCATGTTCAAGGCCCTGGGTTCAGTGCCCAGCATTGGGGGAAAAAACCCAACTGTGGATAAAGGGAATGTGATCGATGGGTGGGAAAATGCTGACAATCCTGTGATCGGTGATCGGGAGTACACCGATAATCAGGCAGAAACCCCACCAGAGAACTCTGCCGTGCACTTGGGTCAGCTGCGGAGCTCTGCATGCCAGGACTGCTGCAATGCGGCCCCTTGTGACAGGGCTTCCTGTCCCTTTTATTCACTGCTAATCCTCAGAACCAGAACAAAGCCCCGATCATAGCTGGTGCTCAGTCAGCTTCTGGCCTCTCGCTGGAGGATGAGCTCACGTCTGCTTTCTGAGTCCCTTCAAGGGTGGCCTTCTGGTTAAAGGTCAGGGGCTTTTCTGTTGCTTCCCACCTCTGGCAGGAAGACACAGAAGGTTAAACTGGCTTGCAGCCAGCCCACGACTTTATTTGTACCCCTTCTAGTACGTGGCACTAGAATTTCCTGAAAAACGTGTCCATTGCGTAGATGAAAAACGGTTATTTTAGTGCTCATTTTCCCCTTACTAATGGAGTTGATTTTTTAAAGGACTTTAAAAATATTCATCGTTAGCCAGCCAGGTAGCTCAGCAGATTAAAGTGCCTGCTTAGGAAGATGCAGGGACTGGGGCTCAATCTCTGGCATGTCATGCCAGCCCCACCCCTCAGGCAGCTGAGACAACAGTTGAGATGGTGTGGTGGCACATGCCTGTAATCCCAGCACTTGGGAGGCTGAAAACAGGAGGATTACTACAAGTGCGATCTGTGTAATGAGGCCCTGTAGGCCCTGTACTAAATATAAAATAAATAAATAAATAAATAAATAAATACATACATACATACATATTCTTCCTTTATGAATAATTTGTGCACATCTTTCTCTGGTTTGGATTTTAGGACGGTTATGATTCTTTTTCTTTCTTTCTTTCTTTTTTTTTTTTTTTTGCAGAACCAGGGATCAAACTCAGGACCTTGCACTTGCCAGGCAGGCACTTGTGCCCCTGAGCTATTCCACGGCCCAGGTTATGTTTTTCCAATGCATTCATAAACACAGTGTGCTGTGCTGTTCATATGAGTATTTTATGCGTCTACTTTTTTTGAGACAGGGTCTCACTACGCAGCTGAGGCTGGCCCTGAGCTCATTTTTCTAGTCTAGGCTGGTCTCAAACTCACATGGATTCTCCTGCCTCAGCCTCCCAAGTGCTGGGATTACAGGTGTGCGTCTACTTTTAATGTGACTGTCTTTATTACTTTTCTCTGGTGGCTGAGACAAAATACTCAATACCCAGAGTTAAAGGGTAAAGGTATGTTTGGCTCACCATGCGTAGAGGTCTTAGTACATACTGGGCTGGCTCCAAGGCTGGGTGACACAACAGACTTATATTGTAGAGGACAAATGGCTTTTCCGCCAGAGCAGTTCCAAAGACAGCCAGTGTCGCTGGCCCATTCTGTGTTGGCAGCGCAGGCTCCAGCGCGTGCAGATGCCGAGGGTCCCGCCCAGCTGCTGTCGCCAGCCCCTGATCCCTTCCTGATCCCCTGCAGGTCCTCTGCCTGCTGCTCAGGCGGCCGGGCGCCGCCACGTGTCCTTGCTCACACACAGCCCTCGCTGTCTCCATCCCTTGCACGTGAACCTGGCAGCTAGTGACAGTGGCCAGAACAGTGGGGGCCATTATTCCATGCTGCTGTGGAGGTCCTAATTGGGAGGTTTTACAGTCACATGAGTGACAGCCTCAGGACTCAGGCAGAGGTGCCAATTAGCCGTGTCAGGAAGCGTGGAAAGCCGAGGGCTCCCAGGCCCCCTCCCCGAGCTGGCTGCCCCCAGGGTCCCTTGGGCGTGGGCCGCAGCGCAGATCCTCCCTCCTGTCCTTGCACAGAGGTGACCTCAGGCCTTTGTTTATGGTTGAAGGGAGTGACTTGTCCTGTGGACTCTTACGCTGCAGCAGGATGACAGCCTGGAGACGTGGCTGCAGCCAAAGCGCCAGCGACTCTGAGTGGCAGCTTTTTATAGCATCTCTTAATCCAAGCCTGGGCCAGGGGCTCCACATGCAGCTCAGTGGAGAAATTTCTGCCAGAGCTGACGGCAGAGACAGAGCTCTCAGGGTGCAGCCCCCGTGTGCACGCAGCCCTGGCTGGCTGCGCAGGGCCAGACCGAGCCCAGCTCTCTGAGGACAGTGCGCCCTGGTCACGGTGCCTGCGGAGCGATCCGCTCCTCCTGTTGACGATCAACAATCTGCAGAGAGGGTGATCCTTGGCCAGCTGGGAACTTCTCCATCAGTGGGGTACACTTTCCTTTCTTTCTTTCCCTTGGATCCTGGACCTGCATACCCCAGGCTGGCTCAAACTCTTAGACTTGAGCCATCCTCCTGCCTCAGCCTCCCAAAATTGCTGGGCTGCAGGTGGGCATTGCTGCACCTCACCAGACCGTCTTCCCCCGCAGACGTCAGTTCCTGGGTGCCCAAGTATGCAGCGAGAGCAGCCCAGGTCCACAGCACCCCCGCCACCTGCCCAAGGCTGGGATCTGGGCCAGAAGTCCATTGACTCCTGGACCCGTGGTCCCTCTGCCGAGCACACAAAGGGGCTGGCCCCCAACACTGGGCTCCTAGAACACTGAGTTTATAGCACGGGGACTTCCTAGGCAGCTGCCAGGGAAGCCGTAGCTCAGGGTTCTCCTGATTCACCAAATAAGGGATTTTCTGGTAGAAACCAGAGCTCAAACCATGGAGTCCTCCCTCAATGTTTGTTACCTGTAGGAATGCGCCAACAAATAGACCCCTCAAGCAGGCAGGAGCACAGCTGCTCCCAGCAGTAACGATCTTTGTCTCCGAGCCGCTGCACCAAGAGTGCTCATTCTGCCTGCCTCGTGTGGGTAACAGAAACTGCTCATTTATGGTCAGAGCGGGAGTGTAAGGCTGCTAGGGCTGTGCGCTGCCCAACCCTGGGGGAGCTTTTTATGGAGATGACACTGCAAATGGAGCCTGCAGAGCTGGGCCTGGTCGCACCCTCAGCTTCAAGGCCTGTCATCCTAGTCTCTCTTACAGGAGAGAGAGACATCTGGGTCACTCACTCACTCAGTCAGTCATCATTGTCTTAGGTCTGGGAGGTAGACGACAAATAAAACAACAGCTCAGTGTGTGAATCACGTCCAATAGAAAAGCAAGGTGGGAGGGGTCAAGGTTGCCTTTGTGGAAGAAGCTATATGAGGATGAACGAACGGGGGCACCCAGGGGACAGCAGTGGGCAGAGGAGCAGCAGGCGCAGAGGCCCTGTGGCAGGCTCACTTTCGCACCCCTGAGGACAACGAGCTGCACACGCTGGGCCCAATCGGCCACGTGGCACTTAGTTTTTCCCACAGCAGCCCTGTGGCTGAGCACTGTGGCCAGCCCAGAGTCAGTGATGGAGAAACCAGAAGCGGCAAAGGCCGAGTGACCTCCCGAGGTCAAGCCAGGGTCTGGGTCCCGAGCCTGCATCTTCCCCTCCAGGGGCTATTATTCCTATTATTTACAATAACTTTCTAAGTTACCAATGCAGCAGGAGAACACATTTTTACTTTTCCTGAGGTGCTGGGGGTCACTTGCTGGCCCACTGGCCCTCCACCCCCAAATACTTTTCAGCATGGATCCCCAGGACCCTAGGCATCAGCAGCTGAAGGCCAGCTCCCACGTGGCTGAAATGCAGCCCTGCAGATGGCAAAGCCACACCCAGGCTCCACTCCACTGTCTGCTGTCATCCCAGTGCTGTCCTGGACAGTGACGGGCCCCATCTGGGGCCTCCCACAGGGTCACCTCTCCTGCCTCGGCCTCCCAAGGGTGGGGATTACAGGCATGCATATCATTCCCGGTTTTGCTAGATTCTTGTGCCCCTGAAATTTCCGAAGGCTTCAGGCTGATGATTCTTGTGCCATGTTTTCCTGCCTGGGATTTTCTGATGTTCTCTATGATCATGGTTAGGTTTGACCTTTGGGGTAGGCTGCCCTGTTTGGTTCTGGATGATTTTGAATTTTGCAAAAATGGAAGCATCTTGTGCCCATCCAGCCTCCCCACACAGCCCTGGTGCTTGCGGGTGGGGAGTCACCCAGGCCTGAGAGGTGGGAGGTTGATTTACCTGAGGCTACTATATGCCTGGTGGCTAAGGTTTACCGTGTCCTCACATGTTCTGTGCTAGAAGCTTCCTCCCCACCTGAGAGGGGCTAGATGGGGTCTCCAAGGCATTGGTGGCCTTAGGAGAAGACAAAGAGAAGCCAGAGATGCCATCTTGCTCTGCAGCATGTGACCCTCTGCTGTGTCCTTAATGGCAAAGGTCCTCACCAGCCAGGCACGGTGGCACATGCTTTTCATCCTGGCACTCTGGGAAGCTGAGGCGGGAGGATCACAAGTCTGAGCCCAGCTTGGGAAATTCAGCAAGTCCCTGTCTCAAAAATTAAAAAAGAATTTCTAAAAAAACTTAGAGCTGCTGAAAGTCAGATACAGCTATCAAAGGCATGTGAAATTAGCTCCATAAGCTGTGAAGCAGAATTCACAATTATATTTATTCTGAGTGCTAAAAATAGAAACC
>PVKN010040757.1:0-10667 GCA_004027915.1 Capromys pilorides
CTTGTTGTGTTTGTTTGTTTCTTTATTTATTCATTTTGTGGCTGGCTCAGCCTGCCCTGATGGTGGCGCTGGCGCAGCATGTGGTGCCGGGGATCGAACTGCAGTCCCCACAGTTGCCTGAGCCCTCCTAAGCAGGTGCTTTAGACCACTGAACCATCTCGCCGGCCCCACTGGTGGTAATTTTTGAAGATGGCATGTGTGTTTCCCTAATAACCCACACCTGCTACTCTCCAATATGAGCCAGGTCAAGACAGAACAAAGAGCCAGTGCTCTACGCTGTCAGCTGGGATCAAGCCTCTGGATAGAGGCTATGACTTCCTGGGGCTTGAAAGATTACACATCAGAGCTGAAGCACCAGATCTCCGAAATATTAGATAATACCTCAATAGCATAATACAAATTACTTCCTCTGCATATCCTCTCTGCATATGGCGGAGGTAAATGCAGGCCACCTACCTAGCCCAGCTCACAGTGCTCACCTTCTTCCCATAATTCCTTTTCTCAAGCCACGTCCCCTTCTCCAATGAATAAAACCCAGGTGCAGCCCTCCGTCTCTTTCTTTATTCCAGAAAGCCATCTTCATGGCTGGACTTAGGGCTCCTTGGCTCCCCAATAAATATATACACATATATATATATATATATATATATATATATATATATATATATATATGTCTTAGTGTCTTTGTTATCGCCATGGGTTGCACTGGGAATGGTAGATTGGGATTAACTTGGAATTCCAATAATGTGTTTTTATTTATTTATTTATTTACTTACTTATTTATTTTTCAATACCATGTTTTTAGGACTGTAAGTTTAGACTTCTTGGGCTGAGACAAGAACCAGGAAGGGAGCCGGGCGTGGTGGCACATGCCTGTAATCCCAGCACTTGAGAGGCTGAGGCTGGAGGATCGGTGCAAGTTCGAGACCAGCTTGTGCTACAAAAGTGAGTTACAGACCAGCCTGAACTGCATAGCGAGATCCTGTCTCAAAAAGACCTATGCTGAGGATGTCGTGACTAGTACAGAGACCTGGCCCCAGCCCCTTTTTTTGTGTGTGGGACTGGGGTTCAAACTCACGACCTTGCATTTGCCAGACAGGCACTAGTGCCACGGTGCTATCTGCCCCAGCCCCTTTTGGAAACAAGTATATCTGGGTGGGGCTTGCTGCAGTGTGGGAAGGTGTGTGTGCATGTCCAGTTCAGGGTCTCAGGTGCCAATCAGCAGAACTGAGGTGACAAGCCAGCCTGCAGGGAACAGGCCCACCAAAGGGACAAAGGACCCTGTACTCTCTATCTGCCCCCAGAGGGAGGGTACAGGATCAGCTGGTGCGGGGGTGGTGATCAGGTTAGGGAAGGTGCTCACCAGCAGCAGGGCTTTCGTGCAGGCTGAAGATGGCCTCAGGAGGCTGCCTCACACTCTGCCCTGTCAATAAGCCCGGCACAGTGAGGGGCAGCACCCCACCCCTCATCCCTATCCAGCATCCCCACATGGGCTCTCCCACCCACCCTCTCCTTTCCCACCTGCGTATACCCATAGACCTGGGAAACTCAAAACTGCAGCTTGGGTGTGATGGCTGCCAGCCCCACTCCAGTCAAGGAACTGGCAGGCCTGTCCTCCCATCTCACCCAACTGCTGTAAAGCTTCTCTCTGGAGAGGGCACCTCTCTGCCCTCTGCATCTCCCTCTCTCTCCCTCCCCCCCCCCTCTCTCTCTCTGCCTACTCAGATACTTCCCACCAACCATGCCAAACCAGAAACCGTTACCCTGAATGGGGCACTCCTCCCCGGTCCTCAAGGGCAGCCGACCCGGGACGCTTCCCTGTGCCTCTGTGCTCACACTTGCCCTGTCTCCTCTCCCAACACCCTGAGCTCAGGCTACAGGTGTGAACAGTCATGTAGGAAAGAGCCCAAGCTGTAGGAGGCAGCCCTCACCTCTGCCTGTCTCCCCAGTGTGTGCACTGGTGTCCTCCTCCACTTGCAAGCCCTCGGGTCCCAGGAAAACCCAGGCGCATGCCCGCTGGAACCACGTGAGGCACGGCCAGCGGGCTGCTCTCAGTCTTGCGGGGCCGGGCTGCACACTTTGGGCACGTGTGGCGGGGACTCAGGGACCTCCGAAACAGAAGGGTGAGGGACATCCACTTCTTTTTTCCTGGGGCAGAGATTTTATTTGGATTGTCAGAACTGCTCTACCCACCGGGCCCGTGTCCATGTGTATCTGCCCGCGGCTGTCACAGACCAAACCAATCTGAGACACCGCCTCGTCGCACGTCTTTGCTCTTCCTTTGATTCACATCATCCAGCATGTCACTCTCTTCGCTTTGCTCCTTATCGGTCTCGGGAAACAGGTCTGGAAAAGTGAAGGTCTGACCATGGGCCTGGGGAGGAAACAACTTAGATCACTGCTCTGGTCTTCAGGCCCTTCTCAATTGCTCAAGGACCCTGACCCTCGACCCCCACAGTGGGAGGGATGAGCTGCCATTGTCTTCGGTGCAGGGCCCTGCCGGGAAAATAAACATCTCTGTGCTGTAATGACTCCGCTCTTATCTAGCAGCGGGAAGCCATTACCCCGAGACAATGCTTCTTTTCATGGACATTATCTTTTTACAGTGGTGTCTTACCAGCCCCCAGCTCATTAAAAGTAGCCCAGCAAAGGCCCATTCACCAGGGCGGCAGCCTAGTTGAATTGAGGGGCAGGAACTAGGCATAGAAAAACAGGACATAAGTGACGTCTGGTGCCACGCTAAAGCTTTTTCCATCCAAAATACCTAAAGGCCTTCTCCCACATTAAAGGCCAGCCTTCCTCCCAGCTTGGAGCTTGGCAAATAAAACACATGTAACGCACACAGAAACCTACATATGCAGCAGTCTATAAATCAAGTCCGGCTTTGCAAATTAACTGGTTTTACGTCTTTCAGTAGAAGTTCGGAATGTTTCAGCATGGCCAAGTCCCAGCCCAGGTCCCCAAGCACGTGGGTCAGGCCCCAGTCAAGCCCTGGGTGGGGAGGGGCACTGTACTGTGGGGCCTAAGCAGAGCTGAGGGGCTGCACTACTTTGCTGACTACGCTAAAGAGCTCCCCGATGAGAGGCGAGAGGCAGGGGAGCCGGAGGGAGGCCTCCACCCAGGCGCCCTGCTACCAGACAGTGAAAGAGTACTAAAGACCAAACTAAATCTGTAGGCCTCATGCGAGCAAAGCAGTGGGGGCACCCTCAGGCTCTGGGAGACCCCCACTTCTTCCCAAGGAAATCTGGACTTCGGCAGGGAGCCAAGCTCGATGTGACACTGGACATAAGTCTCAGAACTTACCCTGAGAACACAGAGTTTATAAGTTCTGGTCACAGAGCAGGGGCCAGATAAAAGGCCAGTAGCCAGCCTGCCACAGATTATCTTACACATCATAGGGCTTCTTTTTTCCTTTTGAAAAGTACTGCAGGGCAATAGTTTATACTCAGGGCTGCCTGCCCAGAAGAGGGATTTGTGTTTGATATCTTGAGGTGATTCTGCTGGTTTTTGAAACAGGGGAAACTCAAAGTGACATTTAAAAACACAGACACAAAGATGGCCATGTACGTGGGCTTATGAAGAAACAGAGGCAGCTGTTAGGGAAACGCCCTGCTTCCCCAGGACACCAGAGGTATTTGTGGGTGCCAGACGGCTCCCTGGGGGATTTTCCTTGTTTAGAGAACTCTGTACTTTGAAGAACAGAATCCTTTTACCTTCCAGAGAGGAGAAGGAGTTATCAGTAGCAAAGAGCAGGAGAGAAAAAGGTTACACTAAAGACTGAAAAAGCCAGCCCCCCTCCAGTAATCCTGGAGCTCTTGGCCATTGTCTGGGCCAGAACTTGCCTGCCCCTTGCTGCCTGAGCATTTGTTCTGGAGCCGTGAGCTCATGGCCCGTGTGCGCCACTCACTCAAACGCAGCTCTGTGTACACACGGTCAATGCTCTTTTTGTTCTGTGGGTAACTGAGGGCTCGCTCCTATTCCCTCATGGACCTGGGGCCAGAGATGTTTATCAGGTTGTCAGAGGAAAAACGTGGGACCCCCACCATGTGAGCCTCGCCTTTCCACTGCCGCCAACTCACAATAAATCCCATCATTTAATTTGTGTCTCTGGCTGACCTTGCGTGTGCCGCACAATGGGTTGTTATTAGAAGCACCCACCCCCTCCCACCCCATGGGGCCAAAAGGAGGGTCTTGGCGGCAGACGCAGACAGAGGGGCCTCTGAGGGTCCTCGGGTCCTTTGGAGGGGGTGGAGACCCATTACCCAGTTTCTAGACTGTGTAAAGATTGGGGGTGCCGTTACAAATTTTAATTCTGGGACAGGAGGAGCCATGCCGACGGGGACATGCTGGCCACAGCTGCCCTTCCTGTCTCCGGCAGCCTGGATTTCAGAGAAAGAAAGACGGCGGGCGGCAGCTGCAGACATGGATCTAAGCACTGCCGAGAGTTCAGCTTTCAGAGTGAGGTGGGGCTGGGGGAAAAGCAGGGCTCAGATGACTCAAAAGTCACTTGTAACCATAGCTGTCTCCAAAGTAACTTGTAGCGAATGCCAGCATATGGGACATCGCCCCGCAGCCATGACAGACAGATGGGCTGATTCAACACCCAGCACACACGGGTCTTTATGAGGATAGTGGCAGCTCTCTCCACCTGGGTTTCACGGTTTTATACACAGCAAATATTAGGCCAAGTGATTAGGGGACCCTGTTCAGAACAAATGTAGCTGTTCTTCAGAAAACTGTCTTCCTCCCTCTGTCAGTAACTTCCAACTTGGGCCTGGGTCCTGCTAGTCCCAGGGGGAGGAGGGTTCATAATAGCATTACTGCCATCTAGTGGTCAAGATCCACAGGCTCCCTAGTGGGCTGTTTACACAAAACTGAATAATCTGAAGGAAGCCCCCCTCCTTCCGCTGGTTTTAAGCAGTAGGGGGCTGGTTAATAGGCCCTGCAGGATTCCCGCAGAGGCCCTTCGGTCCAGGGCCAGCTGCTGAGGTCAGAGGGGATTCTGCCTGGAGACTGAGGGCCGCCAGGCATGGCTACTGTCTGGTGGCCCTCAGTCCTGGTCCTGAGCACTGTCAGGGAGGAGAGAAAGCCTGTCTGCACACATGGGCTCCTTCTAGATCTATGCCTCAGTCAACACATAGTAGGGGTGGCTTCTTGGAGGCCACTGGCCAGGACACTTGATGAAGAAGCTTAGGCGCTGACACCACATACTCCAGGAAGCTGGACTGTTAAGAGACGGACCAGACCCAAGGAGGGAGGGGCTGCAAGGCTATGCTACCAGGGCACCAGACCCCAGGCCACCCCATACCATCTCTGGCACCCAGGCTCCTAGGGGAGGTAGAGTATCCCTCAGGGGCATTCACTCCCTCATGAGGTAGGTGGCCCTGCTGCCCATCATGCCTGTGGTAGGTTTGCCTTTCATATGGAATGGCTGGATCTAAGAAGTGCTCACAGCAGTACCGTTCCCTGGGCACTGTCTATATGGAGACACTATGGAGGGCCTGGTCTGCTCCACATGTGCCCTGGGCTCTGCCCTCCTTCACAAGGCCTTGGGCCTAGCACGGTAGCTACTAAGAGCTCTAACACCACAGCTGGCAGTGGGAGAGCACACTGCACGGAGTTCACTCACCAGCTGGACATAGGCCACCTTGAAATCCGGCTTCTTGATCCTCACATTTCTATGGTCCCTCTTGCTGTTGGAGCCTGCAGGGAGAAAACAGACCTTTACTTTTGGGTCCTGGCCCAGATCTTGCCCCACAAGCACAAGAACTATCTTCCAGACAGGAGAAAGCATGACGTGCCCCACATTATAGCACGCCAACAACTGGAAGCAGCTCAGGCCTACCAGTGAGTGCCACTGAAATGGGTCTGTCTAAATGAAACAAAAGATTTTAAAACCATGAAGTGAATTGCACCCTGCTGAAAAGGCAAAGGCATTTGATGGGCACTTTCTCGGGGAGGGCACTAAAACTAAGCAGATGCGCTGGCTTTGCTACTTCTGGCTGGAGGTCAGCTCTCACAGGCTCATGGCATGGGAGGGGACGCAGAAGCACCTAGGGGCGCCACCCAAGGATGAGAAGGAGGTTCCAGGACCGAGCTTGCAGCTGAGGCTCCTCTTGGGGAGCTGCACTGCGGTGAACTGGGAGCAGCACTAAGGGTAAACAACAGCGTCAGATCCACCGCCACAGTAGCGTGAGACCCTCGCCAGCCCCGCCGACCCCCTGTGCCTCAGTCTCTCCCTGTGTCAAGTCAGACTCCACCGCCTGGCGCTGAGGCTGTGACCCAGGCGCTTCAGAAGCACTGTGCAAGGGTTCACGTAGGCAGGCGGGTGCAGCCACTCACCATGCTGCACCCGCGTCCGCACAGCAGCCACAGGCACATTGTAAATGCGTTCAAGATAGTTCCTGAGGTCCACCCTGGTCATCCTGGACAAAGGAGAAAGAAAAGGAAGTCTGAACAGGGCACAGGGTGAGGGCGCTCCTAGGCTACATCGGTTGAGGACACACCAGGCCAAGAAGACACCAGCACTGTTGGCCACTGGTCTCCCACTGCTATCCTTTCCAGACAATGAGGATTAAGGTGACAGGGACTGAGACCCAGGCATTTGGAACATGGCTCTACCGGCTATGTTCCTTCCCATTGGCCCTCAATCTCCAGGGCCCAGCTGGCTTGCACAGGGGATGTGACTGCCTTAAAGAGCTGCCAGGCCTGCAGAGTAGAGTGCCCTGGGCTTGCAGGTCCTGCCTGCAGCTGGGTCCTTGCTACATCCTTTCAGCTGCACCGTGCCAGTCACTCTGAGCTCAGCTTTAAGTCCCCTTCTGTCTTTGTCTGAAATCTTTCAGACAAAGACAGAACTGATCCTCAGCATCCACAAAACACGTGCTGCCACCTCACCACTCTGACCGAGTCCCGGGCAACGGTTTTAGCTGGGGGGCTGTGTATTTCCCTAAAGGTGAAGCAGCCATCAAACCCAGCCAGCTGAGCGAGGCAAAGCACTAAGGGAGCCAAGAGGAGCAGTTCTGCGAATCACAGCATGCTCCCAGCCCAGCCTCCTGGGATGCCTTTCCTGGGAAGAAGACTAAGGCAAGAATTCAACAAAGACCAGAGTAAGGAAGTGAGCCCACATCTCAGGCTCTCAGTTAAGCCTCCCAGGTGGAGGCCAGCGGGAAGCCTGCCAGAGCACGCTCGCTTTCCTTCCCTTACTCCCCTCAGCTCTGCAAAAACAGGCCTCCCCTGCAGCCTGCTAAGCAGAGCTAGCCCAGGGCTCCCCAGGCAAGAAAAGCCCAACTCTGGGTGCTGGAACCCACAGCCACCCGGGGTGCTCCCAGCTCAGGTTCCTTGGGGGCTTACTCCATGGGGATCCGGAACTGCACAGTGTCTTCAGGCTGGGCCGTGCCAGGCCGTACCAGCTGAATGAAGAAGTTGGTTCGAAATATGCGGAGCTGGGGGCCACCAAGCTGGTACAAGGGGTACCTGCTCAGGAGAGACTTGGTTCATGTTATACATCAACACAGCAGACTGCGAGGTGACCCACAGTGTTGGCTACTGGCCTCCCAGCTCTGTCCTCTCCTGACAGTTAGGACTGGAGTGATAGGGACCAAGCCCCAGGCTCTAACAGTCACTCACACCACCCACTTCAGCAGGGCTGGGGTAGAGAGAATACAACTATGCACGGACACCCCCATAGCTCATTCCCAGCTCAGTCTGGCCACTGGGTAGCCAGCACATTGATCCCCTAAGCATCAGTGTGGGAGAATGTGCCTGTGGACCTTGTGGAGAACCATCTGAGCAGCTCTCCTTGAAAGAAGACTGACTCTATTTTGACTGACCCCTACTCTATTTCCTTGTATTGATATGTACAGAGCTGGCTAGAACTTCTGTTTAACCTTTCAGTTGGCCTTAAGTAATGTATACTGGTCTAGCTGAGGTGCTGGTGATAATCTTTGAAGGTGGCATGCATGTTTCCCTGGTAACCTATACCTGCTGCTCTTTACCGTGAGCCAGGTCCAGACAGGACAAAGAGCCAATGCTCTGCGCTGCCAAGTGGGGATGAGCCTGGAGACAGAGGCTATGACTTCCTGGGGCTTGAAAGACTACATCAGGGCCGGAGAGATGGTTCAGTGGTCTAAAGCGCCTGCTTAGGAGGGCTCAGGCAACTGCGGGGACTGCAGTTCGATCCCCGGCACCACATGCTGCGCCAGCGCCACCACCAGGGCAGGCTGAGCCAGCCACAAAATGAATAAATAAAGAAACAAACAAGCAAACAAATAAATAAATAAATAAAATTAAAAAAAAAAAAAAAAAAGAAAGACTACATCAAAGCTGAAGCACCAGACTGCCCAAAACATTAGATACTATCTCAATAGCATTATGTAGATTACTCTCTCAGCATATGGCAGAGGTAAATGTAGGCCCCCCACCTAGCTCAGTTCACAGTACTCACCTACCTCCCACAATTCTCAGTCATTCCTCCTCAAGCCACTCATCCACTGAATAAAACTGGGCAAGCCCCTGGGTCACTCTCTTTGTTCTGGAAAGCCATCTTCAGAGCTGGACTTAGGGCCCCTTGGCTTCCCAATAGTTATAAATATGCTTTAGTGTCTTTACTTTCGACGTGGGTTGCACTGGGAGTGGTGGAATGGAATTAACTTAATGGGATGCCAATAACATATCTTTGGGGTTACAAATACTGACTTCTTGGACTGAGACAAGAACCTGGAAGGGACTCCTACCGTTCCAATGACATAAAGAAGGGCGAAAGAACAGAAAGGATCTAGAGCAACAAAAGCTGACATTTAGGGCTGTGAGTATAGATCACTGGCATAGTGCTTAGCATGCCTGAAGCCCTTAACCCTAGTACTGCAAAACAAACAAGAAGCCAAGAGTACCCGCCCCCCCCCAAACAGGATAATGATAGGATTTGACCTGGAGACTCTAATGCCCTACAGGACAACATGCTGAGGATAGCCAACCATACTGCTTAGAAGTAGAGCAGCTACAGGTACCACTACAGGGCCAGAAGGGCTACCCCACTCTCACTGTGACCAGAAGGGGCCTTGCCCCTCAAGACTGCAGGCTACAGGCCTGGGGGTACACAGGAAGACACTTTCAACAGACTGCTTTAGCTTACACACAAGTCAGCTACAACACCTCCTCAACCCCTAAACCCACAAAAAGGACAACACTAAGAGGTTTGGGGGGGCCCCATGCCTCTCAGTCTTTAGGCTTGTTGCTTCAGGTGACAAATCAAGCACAACCTCCATTCAGTAGTCTTATGCGTCTCCCTAGCCCATCTGGCTGCTAGGCATTGGGGCTAGGAGATGATATATCCATTCAGCACCCAGAAGTTCAAGGTCTGCAGAATCTAAGAGGATATAAGATCCTTGGGGTTGCCAGGCATGGTGGCGCACACCTATAATCCCAGCACTGGGGAGGCTGAGGCAAGACGATTATGTGAGTTCGAGACCAGCCCGGGCTACAAAAGAGAGCTCCAGGCCAGCCTGAACTGCACAGCAAGATCCTGTCTCAAAAAGAAAAGAAAAGGAAAAAAAAAAAAAAAAAAGATCCTTGGGGTCTAGGAAGGATGAATGAAGAGGGCTGTGCAGGGTCTCACTTATAGTCTTATGACCAGGCTGGTGCAGTGTGTGGGTCCTTACATAGGGATCCTCCGGCACCGGGCTGGAGGGACTCACAGGCTGGCACTGACCTAGCTTCAAGGGAGTACAAGCTGGGCTGGGCCACCAGAGTATAGGGAACACCAGGAGCCAGATGGGAGTTGCTGAGGGCCAAAGCCATGACAACAGCAGTGAGGCCCAGTCCACCAGGGGTTAGGCAGATGGCCTGGTGGAACCAAGCTGCTAAGGACTTTGACACAAGTGTTTGCAGCAAAAAGGTGGGCCTAATTCAATGGTGAACTACATTTACCTGGTGACCAAGTCAACATGTGTGGCTGCGCCAGTTGGCTGAGTCCCTGCTGGGAAAAAGGCTGCATACACCTAGTAAGGCCCCTACAAGAGGGGCAGTAGGAGAGTTACTGAAGGAAGGACAGGCCCCCCTCAACTTACCCACAGGTAAGTGGCTGCCCAAAGAACCCACACATTCTCACTGTGATCAACTGTGACATTGCATATGGCAGAAAAGTTGGGGACCCACTCTTTAATGGTAGAAACAGAAGTATAATGGCTCACAAAACCCCCAGACACCAAGCCTTGAGGTGGTGCTGCACTGGGGTGGCCTGGATGGGTGGAAGCCATCTAGTGAGGGTCCCCA
Source organism: Capromys pilorides (assembly GCA_004027915.1). Lineage (NCBI taxonomy): Eukaryota > Metazoa > Chordata > Mammalia > Rodentia > Capromyidae > Capromys > Capromys pilorides. The sequence continues at coordinate 10,270 of PVKN010040757.1, forward strand.
AGGCCATGTGGGTTCGGTTTCACATGACTACGTTCTCTTAGACCTGTTTTTCCTGCTGCTGCCCACTATGCCCCATCCTAAAAGTTGTCCTGGGGTCTCTCACTCTGGAAAGACCACTCTGCCCTTGCCCTCCTCTGTGGTCCTCAGACACTTTCAGTAGGCCTTCCCTCAGCCTCCCACAGAGCTTTCCTGATGGCCTCCACATGTCACAAGCACCTCAAAGACAACGCATCTCCAGTGGAGCTCTTCACTGTGTGTAACAGCACAGAACCCGGCTCAGGGCCACCGGCTTGACTGTCACCCCCAGCACCCCACTGTATACCAGTGAGCCAGCTCCCTGCAGGGACCTGGGGATGAACCAGGGTTGGCCTGCTTCTCTTCCCCTCCTCAGCACACGG
>PVKN010040758.1:0-10659 GCA_004027915.1 Capromys pilorides
AAACCATGTACAGCACCTTGTAATTTTTTTTGTCAGTGTACACATAATTAACAATGCAACAGTTTTGAGAAGTGAAGTCTCACAAGAGGTGTATACAAAGGCTCCACCTTCATGTCTGGATCATGTCAACTATGAAAAGATTTGAAAATTCAAATTGTATTTCTTGCTCTCTTGTGTGTGAAATCTCTTTTGTCTTTCCATATACTCAGGGGATGGCACCCAAGGTGTTTGCTGTACATTTTTTGGACACCAAAACTGAAAGAAACAAGCCCTTAGTCTCTATAAATTTCGTAACCTCAAGCACTATACCATGGAAATACAAAATGAACTAGAAACTACTGGAAACTGGGACTGTGGCCATAACAAGTAGCAGAAAATGTAGGAGCACCTTTGGAATTGGGTCAGGAGCTTAAGATAGCAGAGTTTGGAGGAGCAGGCTGGGAGCCGCTTAGATAACTATGAATCAAGTACCAAGGGCAGTTCTGTGGAGGACACAGAAGAAGAGAAATCCAGAGAAAGTGTAAACTTCCAGTTGTGACCAGAATTCTGGGCAAAATATGATCAATAATGGCCAATCAGACAAGGTACCAGATAAGACTGAGAAATGGGGTATGGCATAAAGGACATCCTTGTCCTAGCAAAGAACTTGGAATTCTGTCTATCCGAGGTCTGAACGAAAGACAAAACCTAGAAGTGATGAACTAGGTTATCAGGCAGCAACAAAGCATCCAAGGCGTGATGCTCGATGTGGCTTGTTGGGATACTTGAAGTAAAACAAGAAAAGAGAGCAATGATTTAAAAGTGAAATTTACAATTAAGCAGGAAACAAAGGAAAGATGTAGGGAATTCTCTGCTCTGCCATTCAAGGAGTGAGGAGGGACCTTCAGGGGAGTGAGCAGAGACTGTGGCCAAGTCCATTTTGCTACAGCATGGGGTGGGCAGGAAGGAGCTTGAGGTGATTCATCAGGGGACCAGAAAATCAACCCTGAGGGTGTTTCAGAGAACTCTGAGGTAAGCTAGGCCTCTGAGCACAGGCTTTTTTTTCTTTCTGAAAGCACCTTGAGCACCTGAACACTCACCTCATGGGGCCACGCAAGGCCTCGGCTTCCCAAGAATAAACAGGGCTCCTCAGTGGCCAGCCCTGTTCAATGCAGGCTTAAAGGCAGTGTGAGTTCATTGCAGAGGGTGAAATAAGGCAGCCTTTGCCTGTATTCCCCCGTTAGTCACAGTTGACCACATTTTCTTGGCCACATTTTTGACGTGTTTCAAAATTTAAAGTATAATCTATTGAGTACAGTAAACAGTTGTTAACCTTATTTTGAGATAAATGTTACATTGAATGAAATGTTTAAATCTTAAACACACTTTTGAGGCATGGTCAAACATTTATTAATCCTTGTAAATGAAGCATTTCCTTCACCCAAGAACAGTCCCACAAGTCCCCCCCAAACCCTGTCTCTATGTGTCCCAGGGAACAAAGAAGCATGGTATGACCTCTCTGGTCTGCTAAGGTTTCTAACAATGTGGGCTGGGCTAGGCCAGGCCACCATAGACTGACTGATGCAGAGAACTCAGGCCTCAGCCAGCTTTAGCAGCAATGACAGTGCTGCATAGAGGGCAGACAAGGGCATCTTGACATCTAGGTGCCAGGTTGACCGGGGGCTCTCCAGCTCCATCTTGAGGCCACACTCCTCCAGCAGTGCATAGGTGACATGCAAGTCCTCTCCCTGGAGTGGGGTGAGGAGCTCTGCTTGAATAGTAAAAGGGATGTGCCAGGGGTATTTGAAATTTGGCTCTAGGATGCTCCGCACCTAGGAGAATGATCAGATTGTACAGATCAACCTTTGGGACTGGGGAGAGAAACTTTCTGTTTCAATATCCAGGGACCACTGAAGATAAGAGAAGAGGCAAGGGCCTTCAGGCCAAGCTTTGGGGTGACCATCTTAATGAAAAATCACTGTGCACTGACTCTTCAGGTACAAAAAGGTGACATTAAGCATACTTTCTAGAATAGAAATATTGTGATTCTATAATGTGTACATATGTGTGTATCTATAAGTCTATATAAGCTTTACATGCATATTTATAGGTAAACATCAAGGGATCACAAAATGTTTAAGTTTTTAAAGTGCACAAGACACGTTGCTATTAATCCCATCAAAATATTCCTCCACAGTTTGAACACTTTGGTCCTACCATTCTTTCCAGTTCTAGAAGTTGTCTTTCCTCAGTGTCTTTAGTAGCCCTGTTGTGACTGCCTCAGAAGCCAGAACATTTTAAAGAGATTCAAAATGTTTATCTTTCATGAGGATTTTGATTTTGGGAAGAGCCAGAAGTTGCACAGTGCTAATCTACTAAATAAGGAGTATGAAGACCACAGACATAGGTCTTTGTTTTTGTACCAAGGACTGAACTGAGAACCTTTCTTGCCCTGGCCAGATAGGCACATATGCTACTTAGCTATATCCTCAGCTGTCATGCTCTCATGTGTCTGTGTTTTCATTGGATGGTGTTCAGCAATGCTATACACCATATTTTGATCACACCTCACAAATACATTCAAGAAGACTTCCACAACTGATTTACAAACTGTTCAGAATGATAGGATCAGTGTGTTTGAACCAGAGGTCATGATTTGGAGGCAGGGAATAATAATGCCAATGTGTCTTTACTGTAAATAGTTTTTAAATTTTAATATTCAACATATACCTTGACCATACCTCCTATGTGAAGAAAGAGCAATCTAAAGGAAACTTTGTGGTGATATCAGGATATATATTACATCTTCTTAGCTCTCATAGACCTGTCCCTTTAAGGGATGCTGGGGCCCACTGTAGGTGTGTGCTCATAAACAGAGACACTCCTGATGAAGACTGAGGCTAAGGAGGCAGCTCTCTAGAGGGGCCTTAGTGGAATCCCATGATCCTCCAGGAAATTCTCATTCCCTCTTCTTCCCCAGAATATCCTTCCTCCTGGTTTCCTCACCCTTTTACCCAGAGTGCTAGAGTCTCAGGACATCTCACCAGCTCTCGTTGCTGAAACAGAATTTTCTTCTCCACAGATTGCATCAGCAGAACAAGTTGAGTGTCACTCAGCACTACGGAAGGAGACACGATACAGAAGGAATGTGATTCAGAGTGTAGGCATTTTTCCCTCACTATGGAGACCCAGTGACAAGGGGATGCTGGGATAGAGTAGTAATCCCTGCTATAATGAAGATAAAGCACCCTGCACTGGAGATCCTCTTGCTGTAGAGATGATCCCCATGATGTTACAGAACATGGTCGAGAAGGTGGACTCTCAGAGTGGAGGCCGTAACCATTTGTCTCACAGGAGGTTATATGATCTGTGGCCACTTGCTTTCTGAGCATTAAGCCCAGTCTACATCACATAAAGAGCTGTCATAGGGAGTCTTCCTGACTTTAGAGAGAAAGGTACTCTGAGGATGTAGAGCAAGGTAACTGAAGGGCTTCAGAGAGCTGGCACCTAACGCTGCCATGTAGGAGATCAAGGATGCAGCATGATGACTTTCCAACCCTGCCTCCCAAGTGCTCTTACCCATTAAAATTTCCAGGAGATAAAAAATGATGTGATCAAGGTTAATCCAGGGACAGCTTGATCCTTTTCGGAGCTCATCTAGAATCTTGCCACCAGGGCCATCTAGATGACCCATGTTTTCCAGTTCCAGCTACAGAAGACAGTTGTTCTAGTTAAAAAGTCATAACATCATCGTAGTCATTGGGGGCTACATGCTTGTCTTTCCCACTTCCTGGAATCTCCCTTCTCCCTTCTCTCTCAGTTACACTGGTAGCCAAATCTAAAAACATCCCTCTTACAGCACCATATATCTGGGTAGTTAAGGGAACCTCACCATGTCCATCAGCTTCTGCAGAGCCTCTTTGTCCCCCAGCATAGCCATGATTGAATGGAACATGACATCTCTTCTGTCCTTGGAGACCTGGGCCAGTGCCTCTACATTCTCAGAAACCTCCTTTTGTAGGAGACTAAAACCTGTCCTCAGACAATGGCCAGATAGCAGAGACATTTCTTTAGTTAGTAACCCTGGAATCATAAAACCATCCCCATCCATAGATCCAAGCTCCTCTATCCTTCTCAGATCCTGATCAAAATTTCCTCTGCTAATGGCTTAGGCTCTGGCAATGAAACTGTCCTGAGTCTAGAAAGGTAGACAGGCTCAGTGCTCTAGAAGTAGGAGACAGATCCTGGGAGCAGCCCTGAAGATGCTGAAAATCACTGAAAGAGGAAGAAAATGAACAAAATGCCATTATGCCATTATGGGATAGCCAGCAATGGTTGTAAACGTTAGTACTCAGCTTGATATGAAAATCCTAGGTGCTAAGGACATGTACACACCTACACAATGAACTGCTCCTAGGGTGCCCAGCACATGGGAGCCTCCTTTGCTATCTCACAGCTGTGACCCAGTATCTGAAGAACTGAATAAGGTCCGGATGTCCTGAGCTCTCTGATTCTCTTGTGAGGCTTCAGATGGCCTCAGGTGACCCAAGGAGTGAGTGGCCCCCACAGTGCCTGGTCCAAAGAAGTGGGTCCACCTCCCAGTTTCACTAATTGACATGTTTCAGGTACAACAATAGTGACTGTTGCCCAGAGAGTTGGCAGGATGTATTCGTTACATACACCTATGAATAAGGGGATCTCACAACATGCACACTTGGAAGTGGGCCTCAGTGTCTTGAGCTGCACAGAGACTTCTTGCTTCAGTAGTTCATCTGACTCAATTTCCCACCCCAAAGCCCAGAGTCCTTCCGTCTCAATAAACACTTACCTTGCTCAAAAGATTCCTCTATTCTTCCTAAAAAGAGAATTGAAAAATGACCTCCTTCATCTCTGAATTTGCTTTTGACAAACCCAGAGGACCTGCCCTCCTCCCAGGACCTCCTTACTGCTTGGCCCCCTGGCCACCTCCACATTTGTCTACCCCTCTACCTCACTGTGCTCCCTGACCCTCTGATTTCACGGGACCCAGAGCCAGGCAGAGGACAGAGCAGCCAGGCAAGGATAAGTGGCACTTCTGGCTGAAAATGAGTGGGGTGGGTCCCATGTCCAGCACACACTCACCTATTGGAAGGATGGGATTTAACTCCAACTCTAGAAAGAGAAAATAAAAGCCCCACCCAAGAGTTAGTCTCAAAGATTTGGTTTTCCCAAATCTGCCTCTGCTTTCTCTGTCTCTCTCTCTTGCACTGAAGCTGGCTCAGGGGTCTGGATTGAGAAGCAGTGGAGAATGGCAATAAAGGCATCATTAAGAGGGTCCTCATTGAGTACACTGGAGGATCCAGGTCCAGTGTCACTGTGTCTCCCAGTGGCAACATGGCAGCTGGGCCATGGAAGGAGGTGGATGTGAGTGGTGGGAAATGTGTGCCGAGACATGGAGAAGTGCTGCTCACGCTGCACCATGGACAGGCGAGGAGCAGAGCTGGTACCCGCTGGCCTTTTCTCTGCTCTTTTTCCTCAGAAGGAACCCCCAGCCAGCTGCCTCCCTTGGGTTCCCGCTCACCACAGCGGTTTGTCCTTAGCCCCTGTAGCTCTTCTTCGTATTCTGACCCACTGGAGGTTTCTAACCATATCACCTCTTCGAGATTTCTGGGTAACATTCGCATGCTGCTCCTTCCTAGACCTTGGCATTGCATTGTAGGTCTCCCTGGAAAGACAAAGGGAAGTGTTCCCTCCGGAGACTTCATCTCCCTCTCCTTCTTCCCTACTCTGCTCATCTTCCCAGCTCCTCCTTACTTCCACTTGTTTCTCACTATACACGTTGTAGAGAAATTTCTCTGGTTGAGGATACCCCAACAAACTTGCACTATCGTGTGGTTCAAAAGACCAAGGCTGATTTCCCTGTGGCCTCTGGGAACTGTAGCTGTGTTGAAGAAGAGGCCAGTGGCAGGGGAGGAGAAGGCTGCCATGAAAAGTTTTCCTGTGGCCCAACCCAAGGAAAGCTCATGACATCCAGAGGGATCAGGACTTCTAGGGGCACTGGGACTCACCATACTGAAAAGTCTTCTGCTTCTTGTCATCGACTATAAGTACGCCTGAATAGAGAAGCCAGATTGTTACAGCTGCAGTCACTCTGGCCTGTCACTCCCATTCCCGGCCCCCGCAGCTTAGGGAACAGTGTCTGCCACCTGGGATGCCCATCAGCTCAGAAGCCCTGGGTCTCATGAATCAGATCCTGTGAAGTCTCCATTTAAATGAGCACGTTAAATGAGCACCATTATGCTGTGCAACATTTACGAGGGAAAAGAGCTGAGCTTCCTCCTGCTCATCTTGTAGACTTCTTGTAGATTGTCTACTTGTAAACCTTTCCTTAGCATTCTAACGTTTACTGTCCTTCTCCCAGTCCTGCAAGCTTTGGTAAGTAAAAGTTTCAGCTACAGAAATGTGCTGAGATCTGGGACGCCTCTAACACCAGTTTAAGTGGATGCCACATCACCACGATCTCTGAGGTCTCCCTTCATCAGGGAGATGTTTCAATTTTCATTCCTTGTTGTTTATACTCTGAAAGTGGGCTTCTTCTCATCTCCTTCTTGTCATTCTCTGTCATCTTTACCAGCACTGCCAGCTCCTGGGGCCTGGGACAGTTGCCTTTGACCTGTCTCTCCTGCTGAGTCAGTGGAGATCTGACTTTGTTCAGCACTCTTCCATGGGAAGCCAGAGTTCACGAACTGCTTTAGGGCAGAGTCCAGCCTCCCGCTGCCTATTGCCACTGGAAGGCCTTGGCGCCAGCACCCTCCCTTGACCAGAATTTGCAGGAGGTCAGAGACCCAGGACTCAGAACCATCCTCCCTCCTGCATGCATCACACACAGATGGATCAGTCCAGGAGGAGTTAGGAGGGGAAGTGCATCTGGGGACAGCGAGGTGGGAAGATGTAGATAAAGTCCTGACTTGCGTGGTTAGAACATTGCCTGCTGATGTGTTTGTGATTGTGCTGTTCTCACCTCCTGGGCTTTGGTGTGAGTTTATGGGTCACATGGGAGGGCTCAGCGGCTCCCCCTGCTGAGCTGCTGAGAGCACCAGGACATTGAATGCCTAGACATTCTGGGATTAGGGACAGATTTTGCTCAGTGCTGAGGACATCGCTAAACAGGGCATCTGAAGTGGGTGCCCTCCCATGGAGGAAACAGTCTCTGAACCCCCTCCCACCCCGCAACACTTCAGCCAGGCATGTGAGGAGGTGGCTGTGGGTGGTGGGATATCTGAGTGTCCCGCACAGGGAGAAACACTGCCTATCCTGCTCACTGCACATGGAGAGCCACAGAGGCTGCGCGGTGACCTTTCTTCTGTTCTGTCTCTCTCAGGAGAAGGCACCCCTACCCACTCTCAGTTTCTGCTCACTGCAGTATTTGTCTTTGATGATCAGCTTCTTCTTCCTGTAGGCCATCACTGTGCCCTGAAGGACAGACATTGTTGTCTCTCTCTGACTTTGTCCCTGGCTTTCACCCTAGGAAAAGAAAACAGTGCTCAGCTCTTTTGAAACACAAGTATCATGTTTTTATTTGTTTCTTTATTGGTACCAGAAGTTGAAGTCAGGACCTTGTGCTTGCCAGGCAGCTGCTTGTGCCATTGAGCTATACCCCGAGCTACAGTAGCACATGGATGCAATGTGAAACAAATACATCTAGGGAACACATGGAGAAAAGTGACACAGTCCCCTATCTTCTTGCACCCTGCCCTCCTCATTTTCAGCCTTTGCTTTGTCCAATGTGTACATGTCTCCATAGCCATACTGCAATATTTTGATTTTTGCCAATTAAGTTTACAGTTAACTTTCTCTTTTTGCTGAAATGGATCTCATTTTCTCCTTTTTTCTTGATTGCCTCCCCTCACTTCATGCCCAGCCTTGGGAAAGATTCAGATTCCAAAGTCGTGTACATTCACGTTCACTGTCTGTGGTGGGACTACTGCTTCTCCTAGGTGCAGATCATGCATCCACCACTTATGGAGACACTCTGTCCTCTCTGTCACTTGATGAGTTCTCTCCAGGGCAGAGGGATATGTGGTCTTAGGACATTGTATATAGGAAGATATCTTTGACACACATTTTATTGATATTTTGATTGGACACAAAATTCTAAACTGAAGTTACTTGGAATAAGACAGTTTTTTTTTTTTTTTTTTGCTTTAGAAGAAGCTAGAATGTTCTTTTGGAGGAAAGTGTCCCCACACTTCCCATTTACACTTTGTGGCGTGGATCTAGATAGACTCAGTGAGCTTGGATCCCATCACCTAGGGTGGAGCCTGGGCCTCCCCAGGGACTAATTCATCAAATGTGAGAAAGAAAAATGTGTATCTCAGAGTTTTCTTTAACTTTGAAACTCTAGAGAAAGGATCCATCATATAGAAAATATAGTGTGGTAAAGTATGTAAGTATCCAGTTCAAAGAGTTTGAAAAAAGTAGTTGATAAATCAATTTGCTTATGGTAATTAAAACATTATATTTGGTTATTGAGTAAAGTATGTAAGTTGTATGTGCTTGAAAGTATTGAATTCTCACTCCTATAGCATTTCCTATGAGACTGTAATAGAATTAAAGTTCCTTTAATGACTGAAACTTGGTTTTACTGATGCTTTTTTTTTTGGCTAGGAAACTACACTTGTACATGGAATCAAATTTTACATTAGATATTTTAGAATGTTATTTACCTCAAACAAAATCAAACTCCAAAGCCAAGTGTGATGATTCCAACACTCTGGGTAACTGGGGTAGGAGGGTTTCAAGTTCTACCTGGCCAAGGTAACTTGACAATTCAGCAAGACACTAACTCAGAATTCAAACTAAGAAGAGTCTGGGTGTTTAGTTCTGTGTGAAGGCTTCATGTTCATTATCCAATATTATCAAAGTAAAATAAATAAAATACCAAATAATTACATATATTTTTCATTTTGCCAATGTTGAACAATTCTCTATATAAGCATTGTCTGTGAGGATTTTAGAATATGGTGTCAAGTCAGAGGGCAAGACAGAGTGGCCCAAGACCTGTAGGGAACAATGACTGGACAACTAGGTTCTCCCTGGGTTGATTAACTAGGCCCCTTGGGAAATATTAAGCAGCCTAGGCTGGCTGCATTTTGGTCTCCCCATTCCATACCTTGATGAAAGGAACCTGGGGCATAGATGCTTTTCCTGAAACAGTCACACTGCTGTTGTCATACAGAACAGTATCTTTGATCAGTTCAATAGCTTCTGTCACCACATAGAGGTTGTCCCCTCTCCTTCGGCAGCTACTCAGAAATGATGGCTCCTGGTCCAACAGTTTCCTGAGGGTACATGAAGAGCAAAGCTCAGAGTGGGCCTGTGGTGTCCTTCAGTGCCTTCTAGGTACTACTTCTCAACGCCTAGAAGGCATGTGGTGCATTTGACAGGCTAATCCTTAGGGACAGGGACTTGCTGGATCCTGAGACTGAGGTGCTAAGCAGCATGGGAGTGACCCTTTTTCATTTTCTTTTTTCTTTTTAAAGAATACAAAGTAGTAATAGGACAAAAACATTAGAAATGATATGAGAGTTCACTAAACAAAATAATAGGAATTCAACAATTGTTGCTGTATTACATGATGTTCTCTTTAAATTAGTTGTTCAGATTTCCAGATATAAATGTGTAAGATTCGTTTAAAGAAGCAAAACAAAACAATAAGAAGTTATAAGAAACTGAAAAGAGGAAAAAAATTCAGAGCAAAAAAAAAATTTTAAGCCTTAACTGCTTCATTGCAAAGAAAAGCAGAAATTGACAATACAATTATCCATAGTATTCTGCATATACACCTAAACATGTTTTGCCCTTTCTTTTGTCCTTTTCTTCATCCCAGTTTTTACTTTCCATTGAACTATTTCTTTTCCTTTCATTGTATCTGTTGTACCTTTGAGATTTTCATTACTATTTTTGTTTCTCACAGTAGCAAGTTAATGTGATATTTGCACATGTGGATCTGATTTATTTCACTTAACAATATAGTCTCTAGCTGCATCCATGTATCTACAAAAAGCTCAATTTTTTACAGCTGGATAATTCTCTATTGTTTAAAAATAACGTATCTTTTTTATCTATTCCTCAGTTGATGGACATTTGGGTTGTTTCCAGGATTTAGCTATGACAAATTGCACTGTTGTAAACACAGGTGCACATATATCACTGTGGTATGATCATTTTAGTTCTTTTGGAAAAATACCTAGGAGCAGAATAGCTGGCTTGAATGGAACCTCCAATCTTAGCTTTTTGAGGAATCTCCATACTGGTTTTTATAATGATTGCACAAGCCTCCACTCTCACTGACTGGGAAGCCTTCTTTTCTCCTCACAATCTCTCCAGCATTTCTCATTGGTTGATTTCTTGATGATAGTCAGTCACTCTTTCTGACATAAGATGGTATCTCAGCATCTCTTGAATGACCAGTGATGTTGAACATTTTTTCATATATTTATTTGCCATTTGTATCTCTTCATTTGTGATGTATGTATACTCACCTGAGATGCCCATTTTTGTATTGAGTCTTTGAATTTTGGAAGACTGATTTTTAAAAAGTTCTTTATATGTTCTAGATAAGAGTCATTTGTTTGATGCACAGTCTGCTGTGATTGTCTCCCATTTTGTGTGTGTGTGCTTTTTTTTTTTTTCTCTGTT
>PVKN010040759.1:0-10667 GCA_004027915.1 Capromys pilorides
AAAAAAAAAAAAGATAAAGGAGGCTCCCCAGTTCCTTGATGGTGTTTGCTGAACTTGTCCACATCTTTTTTTTTATTTTTTTGTCTTTTTGAGAGAGTCTCACTATGCTGTTTAGGCTGACCTTGAGCTCACTTTTGTAGCCCAGGCTGGTCTTCCTCCTGCCTCAGCCTCCCAAGTGCTGGGATTATAGGTGTAAGCCACCACACCAGGCCTTTTTTTATTATGGCCAGCTCAGCCTGCCCTGGGGGTGGGACTGGCACAGCATGTGGTGCCAGGGATCGAATGAACCCTGGTCCCTGAGGTTGCCTAAGCTTGCCTAAGTAGGTGCTTTAGACCACTGAGCCATCTTGCTGGCCCCAGATCTTGTCTACATCCTATTCTTCAGAATCTCAGTTCCTTCTCTTATCTCAAACTTTTTATGTCTCAGACCCTTTTTATGTCTTAAATCCTCCAGAAACTTGATTATTGTTATTGTTTTGGGGGCCGGGGGACCAGGTGTCACTATGTAGCTCAGGCCGGCCTGGAACTCACAGCATTCCTCCTGCCTCAACCTCCTGAGTGCTGGGATTACAGGTATGCACCACCATGCTGATTCAGGAATCTGAATTTTTTTATATTTGTAGTATTTCTAAATTGGAGCCTTCAGTGTTTTATAGTGGGGAGAAGGAGGGTTTTTATTCTCTTAAAGGTCTATGGGTATCAAGCTCCAAAGAATGAAAATTTTGAGTATGTGGTGAATAGACATAAAAGATCCAGCAGTATATCCAGAAAGAAATGGAAAGAAAACCCTCTTCCCTCTTGAGCACATGGAATAACCAGACAACCTAGTTTTTTTGTTTGTTTGTTTTTTTAAATTTTATTTATTTGTTTGCTTGTTGTGTTTGTTTGTTTCTTTATTTATTCATTTTGTGGCTGGCTCAGCCTGCCCTGGTGGTGGCGCTGGCGCTGGCGCAGCATGTGGTGCCGGAGATCGAACTGCAGTCCCTGCAGTTGCCTGAGCCCTCCTAAGCAGGCGCTTTAGACCACTGAACCATCTCGCCGGCCCCAGACAACCTAGTTACTCGTACTTTTTCTCATCCTTGTACTGGTCAGTATCCACATGAGTTAGTCAGCTGTGCTTACACTAATGAGAGTTCAGTTCTTTTTTTGTGTGTGACCAGGGTTCAAACTCATGACCTTACACTTGCAAGGCAGGCATTTGTGCCACGGAGTTATCTCCCCAGCCCCAGGATACCTTTTCTTAGTCTTCTTTATGCAGCTAGAGATCGCATTCAAGGTTGGAATTTTACACATTTTATTTTTTCCATTTTTAAAAACTAATGAGAGGAGGTAGCTCTGTGGCACAAGTGCCTGCCTGGCAAGTGCAAGGTTGTGACTTTGAGCCCTGGTCCCGCAAAAATCAATCAATCAATCAATCAATCAGATGGAAAAACAAAACTAATGCTAGGCGTGGTGTTGCACACTTGTAATCTCAGCACGTGGGAGGCTGAAGCAGGAAGATTGCTGTGACTTTGCAGTTAGCCTGGGCAACATAGTCCAGGCCAGCCTAAACTTCATAGGGAGACCCTGTTCTAAAAAACAAAACCCTAGTAATTCTATACGAATGAGGCATTTGGGTGCCGTGATGATCCCTGTTAAAGGGCTCCTTATTTTTCTCTTTGTCTAGTGTTTACCAACTGCGATTCCATTTTTTTCTTTTTTTTTTTTTGCGGGATGAGGGATTGAACTCAGGTCCTTGTACTTGCCAGGCAAGTGCTTATTCTGCTGAGCTATCTCCCCAGCCCCTTTTTTTAAAGTTTTTTTTTGGACCAGGGTTTGAACTTACGACCTTGCACTTGCCAGACAGGTGCTTGTGTCACGGAGCTATCTCCCCAGCTTTTTTTCTTACTTTCATTTTTTTGTTTTCTTTTTTGGCAGTGCAAAGGATCAAACCCAAATCTTTTTTTTTTTTTTTTTTGAACCAGGGATTGAACTCAGGCCCTTGCACTTCCCAGGCAAGTGCTTATTCTACTGAGCTATCTCTCTAGCCCCCAAACCCAAATCTTATTCAAGAAAAACACATGCTTAACCACTGAACTACATCTTTAGCCCCTGCATTTCGCTGTTTCTGAGAAGTTAGTTTTATTAGATATCCATTTCCCTTTAATTGGCATACTTGTAGCCAGGGGATATGGTGCACACTTATAATTGAATCACTTGGAAGACTGAAGCAGTAGGATTATGGGTTTGAGGGTCTGGACTATATAGATGACTCTGTTTAAAAAAAAAAATCCAGTTGTGGTGGCACACACACCTGTGATCTCAGCATTTGGGGAGGCTGAAGCAGGAGGATTGGAGGATTGCCATGAGTTCCAGGCCAACCTGGGCTACAAAGTAAAATACTGTCTCAGCGTCACTCTCTCAAAATAAAGCCAGGCATTGTGGCACATGGCAGTAATACCAACACTGGACGCTGAGGCAGGAAGATCCTGAGTGTGAAGCCAACCTAGGCTATGCAGAGAGTTCAGTGCCAGCCTGAACTATAGTGAGACCTAAACAAAACCAAAAACCCCTCTAAAAATAAAAATCTTTGAATATAAAACAAATGTTTGTTACTTTGAGTATCGCCTCCAGTTTATTGTTTTGTTTTGTTATAGGTCTTGGCAAGTAAGGTTGTCTACCCTTGAGTTTATTCATACCCCAAGCTGGCTGTGAACTCAAGGTGATCTACCTGCCTTAGCCTTTAAGTGCTGGGATTAATGGCATGCACCAGTACACCTGGTTTAATTTGTTCCCCCCCTCCAACAATTATTTATTTATTTATTTATTTATTTATTTATTTATTTATTTATTTATTTATTTATACGGCTGGCTGAGCCTGCCCTGGAGGTGGGGCTGGCGCAGCTTGTGGTGCTGGGGATTGAACCACAGTCCCTGCAGTTGCCTAAGCTTTTCTAATTAGGCGCTTTAGACTGCTGAACCAGCTTGCCGGCCCACACCTGGTTTAATTTGTGTTGCTTTTTAAAAATCTCATTAGATTTAGAACTCTTTCCTAACAAAAGCCCAGGTTTTTTGAGACTAAGCAGAACTTGACTGTATAAAGGGAGAATCTGTACCTTTTTCTTTTTCATCCCTCCACCATTCAGTGTGCAGCAGACAGTTTCCTCCTTGTAACCTAAGTGAAGAAGACCTGCTGCAGAACCCACACTTCAGCCAGCTGCTGCTGAGTCTCTCACAGCATGTGGATGAGAGTGGCTTGAGCCTCTCCCTGGGCAAGGAGCAGGCTGAGGTAAGAGCCCCAGGGGAAGGGAGGATGGTGCACAGGAAATCCTTCCAAGACAGATTCCTGCCTGTGGGTTTTTGGTTTTCTTTTTTTTTTTCTTTTGTCTTTTTGAGGTAGGGTCTTACTATGCAGATTAGGCTGGCCTTGAACTCACTTTTTTTTCTTTTTTTTTTTTGGACCAAGAATTGAACTCAGGACATTGCACTTGCCAGGCAGATGCTTATGCCCCTGCCCCTGAGCTACGTCCTTGGCCTTGAACTCACTTTGTAGCCCAGGCTGGCCTTGAACTCACAGTGATCCTCTTGCTTTAACCTCCTAAGTGCTGCGATTACAGGCATGTGCCACCATGCTTAGTCTGGGTTTTTGGTTTTCTAGGCATGGAAGGAAGTTCGACTGCATAAAACAACATGGTTGAGGTTTGAGATTTTACAGCGAGTCATTCAAGAGCTGCTTGTGGATTACTACGTGAAGAAGCAAGACACAAATTTAACTTCTGAAGACAAAAAGGTGAATCTGAAGAGATGACTTGGTGTCTGTTTCCAGTTATAGGAATGACCAGGCCAGCTATGGCCTTGTCTAATGATATGGTATAGAGAACAATGGGCCTTGAGTAATGGTGTATTAAAAAAGAAATGAACTGTCGTCATCAGGCAAGGGTTGAAATAGAACAATTGACTGTAGATCCCACTTGCTGCTGAGTTATCTGAAGAGGGTGACATGTTTGAGAATGTTGAAAATGTCTGAGAAGCAGTTCATAGGAATGGAAGAGGTGGATAGGAAAAATTTTACAATTATCTCTTGCTTTTTATTGTCTCTTTTAGTTCCTTGAGACCCTTGAACATCGTCTACTTGTGACTGAATTGACACAGATCTTAAGCCCTGGCCAGGAGACGGGGACGCCTCTATTGCTAGGGCTGCAGAAGGCTGACCTTCTGGAACTCATGCCATCCTCAGAGGTTGGGAGTGGGTCCATACTGGGAGGAAAGAAGCAAATCAGCTTAATTTCTTCCATTTCTTCAAGATATGTTGTTAAGCATTGTTTTATTGTGAAAATTATATGCATCCATGATGATCAAACTCAAAACTTTATGTAGAAGTAAGTAAAAGTTGAGGTAGTTACATAGAAACATGTATTTATTATAAGCAGGTTAACATAAATGGTATTATAGCCTCTATTCTTGTTTATTTTTCCACATTTGGACAAGGTCTACAGATCTCACTACATAGGTCCAGACTCATAGTGATTCTCCTGTTTTCAGCTTCCCAAGTGCTGGGATTATAGGCGCGTGCCACCACGCCCAGTTTCCATCACCATCTCAGTGCATCCTGGGGGCCTGCATGGCATACTAGGGATGGAACCCTAGCTGCTGTGCTCTGCCTAAGTAGGTGCTTTAGTCTACAGAGTTATCAGGCTGACCCTCTACTCTTTTTTTTAAATGGAATGGTCTACAGGGTGTTCAGGGTCTCACTACTAGATCGGACTCATAGTGATCTGCCTGTTTACTGCCTCCCAAGAGCTGGAATTACAGGCACGCACCACCACACTCAGTCTCAGTTACCCTCTCTGTGCCCCGGGGGTGGGACTGGCAGGGTCTATTCTTACTTTTTAATTTAAAAAATTACTTGACACGGGTCTCACTACACAGGCCAGACTTGTTGGTAGTGATCCTCCTGTCTTAGCCTCCCCAGCTCTGGGGAACACACCTGGTTTCAGTGTGGCACTTCCAGGGTTCCAGGAACAGCATATTGGATGCTACACCGGTATTGGTGATCAAACTGGGGTCCTTATACTTGCCAGGCAGGCCCTTAGACCACCAAGCTATCTCCCCAGTTCCCTGTAGACTCCATTCCCCCGCTCCCACCGGGGTTCGAACTCACACCCTTGTACTTGTCAGGCAGGCACTTAAGCCACGGAGCTATCTCCCTTAGACTCCAAGAATGGCCTAGACTCCACTCTTGTATAGTTTGTTTTGGTGTTAGATTTTAGACTTTTTTCAAGTCAATAAATATCTGTAAATAAAATGATACATTTGAACCAGGTGTGATGGCACACCTATAATCCCAGCACCCAGGAGCTGTGGCGTAAGGATCATGAGTTCAAGGCCAGCTGAGCTACATAGTGAGTTCCAAGTTAGTCTGGACTATACAGTGAGGCCCTGTCTCAGAAACAAACAAGCTGAGTGTGGTGGCACATATCTGCAATCCCAGCTCTCAGGAGGCTGAGGCAGGAGAATCCCTGTAAGTTTAAGGCCAGCCTAAATCGCATGAAACCCTTCCTAAAAAAGATAAACCCTAAAACTAATAAAAACCAAGCTGGGTGTGGTGGCACACGTGTAATCCAGCATTCTAGGAGAACAAAGCAAGAGGATCACAAACTTGGCCTGCCTGGGCTACGTAGTGAGGCACCTTGTCTCATAATGAAAAAGGGCTAAGTTTTGTGTGTGTGTGTACTTTTTTTTGAGATGACGCCAAGTGTGAAGGCCCTAGCTTCAACCCGTAGTACTGCAAAAACAAAAGCCTAGCACATTAGCACACTGACACGTATTGCTGTGCTCTGTGGAAGTGTTTTCAGTATTCCTAGGGTAGCTCCTGTTATTCTCACCAAGATGAGTTTTTTTTCCAACATAAGATTTTTTTTTTTTTTTTTTTGGCGGGACCAGGGTTCAAACTCACGACCTTGCACTTGCCAGGCAGGCTCTTGTGCCATGGAGCTATCTCCCCAGCCCTTCCAACATGAGATCTTTTTTTTTTTTTTTAATTTATTTTTTTAAAAGATTTTATTTATTTGTTTGTTTGTTTATTTATGTTCTGGCTGGCTCTGCCTGCCCTGAAGGTGGGGCTGGCGCAGCATGTGGTGCTGGGAATCGAACCGCGGTCCCTGGGGCTGCCTAAGCTTGCTTAAGCAGGCGCTCTAGACCGCAGAGTCATCTTGCCAGCCCCTCCAACATGAGATCTTAACAGTCATTTTACTTAAAAAATTGTTTTCTTCTACAGTGCTGGAGATTGAGCCCCAAGCCTTGAATGTGCTTAACAGCAGTTTGCCACTGAGCATTTGTCCTTGCCAATTTGCTAGGCTCAACAATGAGCCTCGCTCATATAGCTTGATGCCCTTTCTTTGGTCATTGTGGTTGTATTGTCAGGTACCCACAGTGAGGTCTCCTGGGTTTAGCAGTCTATGTCTGCCTTTCATTTGGTCTCCTTGGTTGTAGGACTTCATGTGGATGCGCACGCGGCTCCAGCTGGAAGTGGAGGAGCAGCTCAAGAGGAAGTGTTTCACTCTGCTTTGCTACCATGACCCCAGTTCAGGTGCACTGTGGCCCTGTGCTGCTCACAACTGGCTGTAGGGTTCTGAGTGCTCTGAGAACAGTAAGGGATCAGAGAGGCCGATTCCTTTCCTTGCTGATAGAGGAAAAGCAAACACTTTGTAAGGACTCCTTTCTTAAGCAAGGTGCCAAATGAGAGGGAAGGGTGCATTCTGACCTCCAGAAGTCAGGTATCAGGGGAGGAGGGTTTGCATCCCTGTGTGTTCCCCTTTACGAGTTCAGGGCCATAGCAGAACTCAGGTCAGAGTGAATGGACCCTAGCAGTGAGAACTGGATGGTGGAAGGAACTGGAGAGAAGGCAGAATGTAGGGGCTGGATGGGCACAGGACCCTGCGCCCACCCTGGGACATCCATGCATTCCTCCATCTCACCCAGATGCTGACAGTGAAACCCTGAAGGCTGCAAAGGTGTGGAAACTGGCAGAGGTCATGGTGGCTGAGAAGCAGCAGTGCCAGGATGCACAGAGCCAGCACAAGGAGCAGCTGGTGCTGCTGGAGAAGAAGAGTGCCACCTACTCCCAGGTGCATCTGCCGCGCTTTCCCTTACCCTTTTAGGGACCCTGGGCTCCTGGTGTGCCTGCCTCCTTTGGGTCTGCTCACTGCCCTTTCCCCCTCCCTCCCGGGGCAGGTGCTTCTGCGCTGCCTGACCTTACTGCAGAGGCTCCTTCAGGAGCACCGGCTGCAGGCGCAGTCCCAGCTAGACCGCATCACCACCCAGTACCTGGAAATCAAGTGCAGTGCCATGATCCTGAAGCTGCGGTGAGCTGGGTGCCTGGGGCCATGTACCACACCTCCGTTCCTCACCTCATCCTCTCTCCCTAGCCTAGCCACTGTGGGCATCTGAGACATGCCACACGGCAGCATTAGCTTTGAATCACCCAAAAACTTTGGCTCTCACCTTACAGCTTTCTGACGTAGCTGCTTTATGGTAGACCAGTGTGCAGGGCTTGAGGACGAGCCTGAGCCCCCTTAACTGTAGCCAGGTTACATGTCCGTGCCTGGCTCTGCTGCTCTGAGCATCATCCATGTGACACTTCTTTATTCTCTCTCTCAGGATGGAGGAATTGAAGATCCTGTCTGACACTTACACTGCTGAGAAAGTGGAGGTTCACCGTGTCATCAGGTGAGGACTGCCACATGGCTGGTCCTGCTCCCTCCCGACGTGTACATCCTAACACGCTGCTGGTGGATTGTCGTTGTAAGCACACTCACATGAGCCTCCTCTGTCCTTGCCCTTAGGGACCGCTTAGAGGCAGGCATTCACCTACAAGAGCAGGACATGCAGAAGTCTCAACAGGTGCTGAGCACCTACGAGGTTCTCGGGGAGGAGTTCGACAGGCTGGTAAAGGAGTACACCCAGCTCAAGCAGGCAGCAGAGAACAGGCGCTGGGCCCTGCAGGAGTTCAGCAAGGCCTACTGCTGAGTGTGGGCAGAGCTGGGAAGCAGGGATTCCACACAGCTGCCACTTCCCTGTCTTCCTGCTTCACGGGCCGCTTCCACCTGGGCAAGTCGGGACATGTGCTTAAAATGCTGCAGATGTGTATGCACCTCTTTGTTTACCACAACAGTCTATTCTGGAAAATAGCAGATTTACGTTACTTTATACATAGCTGTTTGTCAGTGTCAGCCTTGTGTTTGATTAGCTCCTGAATAAAGTGATGCCATTATGTCTTAGGATTTTAATTATTTCCCTGAGCAAGGATGGGGAAAGATCCACAGTGCTAACCCAAAAAGTGGGAGGCAGAAGCACCAGCCTGCCCACCCTCAAGTCCTGGAGGCTTCCTTCTGGGAGAGCAGAATGGGATGAAATCTGGGCTTATGCTTGAAGAACCATGATGTTCAGTGTAGTAGTTGCTTGGGTCGTAATGGGCCATCAGTCAGCAGTTAAAATAAAGTGGCCAGACATTCACCTTGGTAGTGGGAAGGACCAGAGCTACTTGTGCTTCTGGTTCCCTCTGGTGTGGTTTGAGGACTTCATGTCTCCTCAAAGCAGGAGGTGGGAAGAGACCTGAGGAAACAAATTCCCAGGCTTCTTAGCTGAGAACAAGGCGGGCCTGACTGCTAACAAACCAGGGAGTGAGAACAGAAGTGGAAAGCCTCTCTCTTTCTTAGAACCTACTCAGCTTCTCAGCTGCTTCACAGAGAGACTGGCTCAGGTGTACTGCTACTGTCAAGTGGTGCCCCAAATTGGTATGGGAAGAATCAGATTGTTACTTTCTATAAATTGTGCTTACTGCCATTTTTCTGGCAGTAATAGGACAAATGGGTAAATAGGACAAATGAGGCTGGGGATCTAGGTCATCATCATAGTGCCTGCTTGGCAAACAAGTTCCTGAGTTTCATTACCAGTACCCCCCCAAAAAACAAAAGCCAGGCATGGTGGCATATGTCTATAATCCAAGCACTCAGGAGACTGAGGCAGGAGGATTGCCTTAATTTGGAGACTAGCCTGGGCTATGTAGTGAGACTGCCTCAAACAAATGAAATGGACAAATAGCAACTATATAGTGGAAAAATTCAGAAATAACCCATAACAGCTGGGTATGGTGGCAACATGGGCATAATCCCAGCACTTAGGAGACTCAAGACTAAATCTCAAGTTCAAATTGCAGCTAGGAAGCTTAGTGATTTATTAAGACCCTGACTCAAAAAATAAAAAAGGACTGAGAATGTAGTTAAGTGTGGAGACCCTTGGTTCAATCCTCATTACTGTGAGAAAAATAAAAATAAATTGACTTTATAAAAAAAATGTATAAAAAATTTGCCCATTTCAGAATGTCTCATTCCCCTGTGGTACCTAAGGTGTTCCTCCCATATTCTGCTATAATAGCTAGTAGTTACTTGCAGCTATTTAAATTCAGATGTAAGTCAGTGATAGAAAATTAAATTTCCAGTAGCTCAGTGTTTACTGTTTGGACTGTGCATATGCAGAGTATGTATATTACTGTAGAAGGTTGTATTGGACAGTGCTGTGTGCCTGTATTTCTTGCAAACTGAAGGCAGATCTACAAGCTTGACTGGATGCAAGCAAGGTATTTTTGCAAAGAATACTTAACAGATGACATGTACATCACAAGGCAAACTGGAACCTCAGCAGGTCAGATAGTCTCTGTGTCTGTCTGTCTGTCTGTCTGTCTGTCTGTCTGTCTGTCTGTCTGTCTGTCTGTCTGTCTTTTTTGGAGGTGGGGGGGCTGGCTCAGGCTGCCTTCAGGGCAGGTCTCATCTCAGGCTGCCTTCAGGGAAGGTCTCATTCTCCATGTGGAGGTGGGGATCAAACCACAGTCCCTGGCGCCTGAGTGACTTTGTCGAATCATGTGCTGTAATCAACTGAGCTACCTGGCAAGCCCCTCTCTTTTTTCTCTCTGTTTTTTTTCGATACAGGATTTCACTATGTACTTCAAGTTGGTCTTCAGTTCACTATGTAGCTCAGGTTGGCTTCAAACTCATAGTGATCCTCCTGCCTCAGCCTCCTGAGTGCTGGATTACAGGCAGGTACCACCATGCCCAACTAGGATATCTCATTATTTCAGCTAAATCTGATTACTTGGCTGAGGTGCTAGCTGACAGATGTCCATTAGTGGGATCTCTTAATATAAAAAGGTAGATTTCTTCTCTTGGTTGTTAGTAGCACCTGAAAATGAACTTCAAAAATTTCAAAATAGTTCTAACTGATATTGGTACTCAATATTTCCTCAATTAGGTGCTCCTCCTCAAGCATACTAGGTTGTGATTTTTTTTTTTTTAATTTTATTTATTTATTTATTTGTTTGCTTGTTGTGTTTGTTTGTTTCTTTATTTATTCATTTTGTGGCTAGCTCAGCCTGCCCTGGTGGTGGCGCTGGCGCAGCATGTGGTGCCGGGGATCGAACTGCAGTCCCCGCAGTTGCCTGAGCCCTCGTAAGCAGGCGCTTTAGACCACTGAACCATCTCGCTGGCCCTAGGTTGTGATATTTGAAGTAGTAAAAACATTATTTTAAAAAACAACGCTTCAGGGCTGGGAAGATGATTCAGTGGTCTGAAGCGCCTGCTTAGGAAAGCTTAGGCAACCCCAGATCCCTGGCACCACAGGCTGTGCAGCGCCCC
>PVKN010040760.1:0-10656 GCA_004027915.1 Capromys pilorides
CATGATTGCATGAGGCTTTGGGGGGACAACTAGACATAAACCATAACAGCTGCTAAATGAAATGAAGTTTTAAAATCATACCATAATACAGTATGTGTAAATCCATACAATTTTATATGTCAATTTAAGAAATAGAAAATTGAAATGTCTCTCTTAAAGTTCACCATTGTTAGAGAAAAACTGAAGTCCTTTTTGGTTTGTGTTTTAACTAATCCTCCAGATTGCTTGTCAGTCTGTATTAATCAAAATTGCTAGATAACTACTCAGTACTGTCCCACTTTGCTCCCAGAGAAGCAATCATAGTATTTCTTCTTAAAAAAATTATAAAATAAAAACATCATGGCAGGCTGGCTCACACATCTGTCACTGTGCTGTTTGCCAGGGCTAATTTGGCTCATTTGGTTAAGCTAGCTGGCCAGGCTGCCTGCCTATATTTCTCACACTTACCCTGGGAGGCTTTCTATTCTGAGGACAGTCTTTTTGCATAGATCCTTACATGGCCGTTCTTCCCTGGGAGACTTAAAATAGGTTTTGCTGTGGTTAGAACCAGAGGTAGACTAATATTTACATGCAAAGAGCTGAATGGAAGTCCTGTTTGCCTGTATGCTGGGAAAAGTATTCCTGTTAGCTGAAGAGAAAAACCATTGTCTTAATTGGGTATGTCAGGAGAGAAAGATATTAAACCAGGCTAGGCATCCAAACTTGTTTTCATTAGGTAATTGCCACTGGAGGTGTTAATGAAGGTAGAATAACCTTTCCTCAACCAAGAAGAACCCCCGAAAGCTAAATGATCACTCTTAATACAACATATAAATCGAGAATTAATTCACAGATGTAAACACCATAGCATTATGACTCGCTGCTCTTTTTAATCACCTTGATATGTCTGTACTGAAGCATCACCTCATAGCTAAAGGCGTGTGACATTCAAAAGTAGCCCAACGATGCCTCTAGATGCCCATCATGGAGGAAACCTAGGAGGACACTGTCCTTTCTCCCGGGGAAAAATCTGTGCTGCAGAGTTAGTCCCTCCTGTAATGAAACACAGTGGCTTTGCTTGGGAACGTTTGACTGCACGTGACCCTTCTTGCAAACACAGTACCCTTATGCTGAGTGGATCCGTGGAGCAGTGAGGGGAGCGCTACAGCTAGGGAGCAGACAAAAGTCTTTGGTTTCTTTTTTCCTTGAGGATCCAGTGAGGAAGCACAGGTCATTCCTCCTTCATTGTGCTTTTCTTCAAGGAAACTGCAAAATTAAGAAAGAACAGGGACCTTCAAGCAGGACTTCTGGGACTTTCATTTTTAACCTGAGTTCAAAACACAGGGGCTTGGAGACCTTTTTGGTAACCCTTTAAACTGAAGTCAAAGGGTTCCAAAAGAATAGAAAAGTCTGTGAAATATATACTAAAGGCAGAAACCACAGTGAGAGAGGGAAGTAATATGTGATTTGGGATAGATGCCTTTGACATGTTCCTTGATCTCAGTGACTTGCACAGTGCTGATAGCGCTCTGGCCTCGGGGTGAGGCGCCTTGCCAGCTTCCAGATCAAAGGAGCGCCTAGGTGCAGAATCCCTGGCGTCCTCCCAAGCAAAAGTGCCTGGAGCCACATTTGCTAATTACAGGTTGTGTTCTGCTGTTTCCAAACAGGGTGAAAGTGACAGAAGTTTAACTGTGAATAATTACACACTTGAATAAGTATGTGATTAGCACTATTTGTTGTGGTTGGGACTGGAGTGATGGGACAAGAATGGAGTGATTGCATTATTTACAGCTTAATTGTAGACAAGTAATTACTTATGTAAGCTGATGGTGTGGGGTCAGAGAGGACCTGAAGAAGAATGCAGATGATCTGAAATGCAACTTCTCCAGCCAGTCACCAGCTCTCACCCCCTAGAGCTTAAGAAAGACAATCAACGATGCGTTTCTTGAATGAAATGCTTTAGAATGTTAAATGTCTTCTTCAGTCTAAGCAAAGAATCAGCAGAGATATTTTTAAATCTCCGTTTAGAAAGTAATAAATCACAAATGCCACCTAGTGGTTCTTAGCATCTAGTAGCTGCATTATCAGCATCACACAGCCAGACCCCAGTTCTGGTGAGGATGTTTCTAATGGGGGCAGGGGAGATAATCCAGACGTGGGATTTGAGTTGAAAGTGCCAGGATTTAAAGTCCTTTTCCCCTACTTGTGTCTACCTCCTGGTCCACTCAACTTTATCAGAACATCATAATCTCCAAACTCCACCCCCACTGCTTTATACCACTGTGTCCTCTGGCGGGCAGTGCAGATCTGAGGAGAGGTCACTTTGTAGTTGTCCCCTATGACACTAAAAGAGTAAAGGAGGAAGTCAACAGTCTTCAGGAGTGAGGAGTAGACTCACTCATGACAGTGGCAGTGCTTCTTTTACTGCCATTTCTCTGCTACCGGATGGTGAAAGGCATTTTCCTTGTCGCTGTGCTTCAGTGTCGCTGTGTTGATGTCTACACTGCCTCTGTAGGGAGCAAGTTACTATGAACTCTCCCCCAAAAGCATGTCTCTTTGACCGATGAATTGGGAGGTGATGGGTGGAGAGAATGAATTGCTTGTTAAGTCTTATTTATTTTCACAACCTTTTCTCTCCAGAGCTTGTTTTGTTAAATAATAAATAGACAAGTCGATTCTCCTCCAACGGTTCAACATGGTATGCATAAAATTCCTTGAATAGGACCCAGAAAATATTGTTGTAAATCCAATAGTACAAGCGGAGATGTAAGCAGGCCTGTTGCATGGCTCTGTAACAAATGCAACCTTCGCCAACTGATTGGAGTCCTTGTTTCTCTGCATGTAAGATCAGGAACAAAATAACGGCAATGCTCCTAACTCTTCCAGGCCTCTGACTCCAGGGCGTTATTTTTAAACAGTGGCTTCTTTCTAATTAAGACAGCTATGATTTCATATGCGGTTTGTCACTTCTTTCCCGAGTTCCTTTCCCCTTGTACCCATAGCGCTACGCAGGAGAGCATTGCCGTTTCTTGATATGGCATTCTCCTGTGACTGCTCTTATCCCTGGCAGGGCAATCTCCTTCCTTCTCAGGATTCCCTTATATCTGGGGACACTGTCACCCCTCCAAGCATTGTTAGTGATGGCCTGCCCTTCTTTTTCACAGGAGCATCACTTACAGTTATAACACTAGAGTTTCTTTCTTTCTCTGAGCCATGGGCCTTACTCTTGGCTGTTGTCTTATCATGCCTTTTTATTTTCTGTATTCCTAAGGCTTTGACAGCAGGGACCTTGTTGACCTTGGACAGCCTGACTCTCACACCAGTTCCTGGAAATTGTCAACAAACCACTGGCTAACATGAATTTCATATGCAAATGAATCGATTTAGGACTCACATCCCCACCAGCTCTTCTATCAATAGTGCACTGCTATTCCTTCCTGCTAAAACCAATAAGAAGAAGAAAAGTAAAAACCAGAGACAACTCTTTTCTTTTGGTGGTAACAAGGATCGAACTTAGGACTTTGTGCTTGTCAGGCAAGCACTTATTCCACTGAGCTGTCTCCCCAGAGAGACAGAGACAGAGACAGAGAGACAGAGAGAGAGAGAGAGAGACAGAGACAGATATATATATATATATATATATATATATATATATATATATATATTCTTTTTTGAAGTCTACAGGGTGTTCAGGTTCTCACTGGTGGACTCATAGTGCTCTGCCTGTTTATAGTTTCCCAAGAGCTAGGATTACAGGCACGCACCCTCATGCCCAGTCTCAGAGATAACTCTTATATCCTAGAGTCCACTGAAATCATTCTGAGTGCCAGGACAAGTTAGCTGAGACTTTCTGGCCCACTTCATCTTTCCCTACCTTTCTCTTCAGTACTTTGCCTTCTAACTGGCTCTGGTATTTCCCAGTGGGATTCTGATGTGCCCCCTTCTGACAGTAATGTCCTGACCGGTTGGCCTTACCACATTTGAGTAACAATAAAATAATACTTAAAAACAAATAATTCTTGTCTGAGCTTAACCACACTTCTTCAGAATACTATCACTTACTACACCCCTAGAACCTTCACCCCAAATGCCCACTGAACAAAAACAGCAGTCTGATCATTAAAGAGCTTTCTATCACTGGAAAAGTGAATGGGCTGGGCTGCCACAGGTCACCTTGTAACACAAACTTAAGAAGCTGGGCCTGCAGATACTCAATGGATAGCTAAAAGCAGCATAAATCTTGTCATTGCTGCCTTGATTTTTATGTGTCTCCTTATTACTTTAAAACTATGGGTCAGATCCCTGCTCAGCTCAGCAAGCAGGCATGTTAATCATTTAAGGAGTATTAAAAGGTTTATTAGCCCTAAATTTACCTTGGCTGTCTCATCCTCCTTCAAGAGTGAGGACAATGAGAAATGAATAACTAATTCTTAGGCTTTTCAGGGACATTTTATGGCTAGCTTTTGTAATAGCCCAGTTCTGAACCCCCTGGAGTGATGCCTAGAGATCTCTAATCACTGTCTTAAGCTGCAGCCACCTCTGATTCCAGGAGAGGCAAATCTTCCCAGATGATCCGCTAATGAAGTCACTTCCCAAGCAGAAATAATTGCTCCGTGATAAAACCAAGGCTGCTCTCCCAAACAGAGGTCATCATCTCATGGTGGAAACCACATCATCCTCTCAAGCAACGATGACTCTCCAAGGGATTCACAAATGTAGTCTTGAGAACACCACCTGACCAGTGCATTTGCACCATCCGCACTGTCGTTAAACCCCCAACTGTTGTCTTCTCTCTCCTTTTCTATAAAGCCCTGGAGCTTCTCACAGTCCCTTAAGACAATCTTGAAGCCCTTTATCCATATTTCCTAATTTGGCTGCACTGATCAAAGCTCCTTTCCAGCCCTTCACCGTTGCTTATCTCCATAGTTGGTGTGTTGGAACCCCTAATGCTGATTTGTCAGCTTCAGCGGATTAAGAAACACCCAGTATATTATCAGTAAATTAGGCCCAGTGGTGTCTGCGTAGGGCGTAGAGGCATGATCTTGGCACTATGCATGGTCCCTGGCCCATTTGTCTCTGGCCCTACTCCCCTACTCTGCTTCCTGGCTGCCATGAACTGAGAAGCTTTCATTCTGTTGTGCCTTTCTGTAGATTTCTGCCTTGAACCCAGCCAAGCATGTGCTGAATCTCTAGGAACCAAGAGCTAAATTGAGCCTTTCTTCCTTTAGGTGGTGAATGTTGGGTTTTGGGTCTCAGTGATAAGACTGCTGATGGGTACAGGACAGGGAGCATCTAGAACCTCAGGTGGGAGGGCTCTTCCCTTAGCTCTCTGGTAACAACTTTCTCGCTATCCTCTCTTTCACTGGCTTCCCTTCTGCCCACTGAAAGAAACTGGATCACATGACTTTCTAAGAGCCATCTTTGGAAGAACAGTGGAGCACTTTCAGTAAGTGATCTCTTCTACATTACTCCCTTTGTTTAATTCTAAGAAAGACAAAAAGATGCTCCCTTCTGTTGTATGTAAGCAGCTTCATTTCAAGATACTCTGCCATCCAGTAGTGATGGCTACTAAATTTTCAGCGCACATGCCACTGGTACCACTTCTTTTTCTTCTCTCAAAGCTCCTTGGCAATCTGGTAGAAGACCATATCCTACTATAATTAAAGCAAGAAGCTGCATAATTTGAATACCAAGTGTCCCACGACCAGTCTTGGCCAGGTAACCAATAACCCCCAAAGCACAAGCTCATTTTAGGTATCATATCCTTTCTAGGAATGTCGACAGAGCTCATAATCTAAGGGCTGGCTTAAGGCACTCTCTTCCAAAATGAGTAAGTTTAAAGCACTTCTAATGTTCTCTCCATTTAGTAGTCTTCTGTGATGCAAGAACAGAATATAGCTACCCTTTCAGGCCAGGTTTAGTGAGAGGATTGTGTTGTTACCACAGTACTTTCTCATGGAGCTACACTTCTTCGAGAAGGTATGCATTGACTGAGTGCAAACATGCTGCACATCCTGGCCACCGGCATGGGCTGAGCTATTGTCTCAAAAACTCACTGAACAATGCCAAGGTGATTTCCTTTGTTCTCTTTGCTTTCTCTGTTATGCTCATTGTGAGAACATGGACCTCCTATCCTTAAGAAGCTATGTCTAATGTCTAATATACAGGTTTTTAAGTGTATTAGGTAGAGTCTCACTACACAGGGCACACTCAATGATCCTCCTGTTTGAGCCTCCAATCCCAGGGCTGGGATTATACATGTGCACCATCATGCCCAGTCTTGGCGGCCAGCTCAGAGTGCCCAGGATGGAGTGGCACTCAATATGTGGCACTGGGTATTGAACCTGGGTCCTTGTGTTTGCCTAAGCAGGCACTTAGACTGCTTAGCTGTTTCTGCAGCCCATCTGCCTACAATATTTTTAAAATCAATGTGCTAGCTCTCTGAATGGAAGGGGCAATCAGAGGCTGTGGGATGTTTTGCTTTCATTTCATAGCCCTGCCTGTAAGGGGTTTTAACCCTTATCAGTTGAACAGCCCTGATTAAACATATGAATCAGAGAAGAATGCTAAATTGCTGGTGACTTCAAGGCATAAGCTATGTTTAATCATTTACTATGAATCTCTTTAAAACAATAATATTATACTATACAAAAGAATCAATATGTTACATTAAAAGAGGACTTGCTGTCTCATAATACAGTATTTAAAAGCATGGTGGCAGAGATTCCAAAACAATTCCTGAGTGGAAACAAATAATGACTTCTGTTAGTTCCCCACTCCTCCTTATAAAGGAGAAATGATGTGTTTTTTTCCCCCAAACTACATATTTGAGGATGTTCTGTTCTACCAAAAGTTGTAAACTTCATGAAGCCATTGGGTGTATGTGCCTTTAGATTGGCCCTTGAAGAACCACATGAGGAGCCTAAGAGACAGGATGGTGGAGTAAACCCTCAGTGCACCATGAAGTGTCATGCCAGAGCAACGAGCGAAGGTCTCAGGGTACTTGTGGGTGGGACTTATTATTCTTTCTTGCTCATTTTCCTCCTCCAGTAAAACAGCGTGGTCTCTGGCTTGGAATGAGGCTGAAAGGAACAGCAGCAGTTCAGGATAAGACCGCAAGAAAGGGGACTGGAACAGAGATAGGAAGACCTCCCCTCCTGAGAGCTGTTAGGTAGTGAGTCAAGGTGGCCCAGTGCCAAGCAAATTGAGGATGCAGCTGAGCCCATGGAGAGTGTTTCTGAGACATGAATCCATCCAGATCTCCATAGCTACTTGGGCAATATTGCCAAGTGTTTGGGTTTAGGAAAAAGAGGCCTTTAGTAGGATTTGGAATTAACTGCTAATTTGCTGACTTTAAGGCTTCAATCTTTAAAATTGTACACAGAGCCATTTCCTATTCCACAAGGGCTGCCTGGGGGTTAGTGAGTCAATGACTCAGATGGGCTCTGAGTTTCTTGGCAAGGCTCTCATATCCCAAGGTGTTATTTCCCAAGTCCAGTTGTTCCAAAAACAGTTACAGCAAATGCCAGTCTCTGAACTTGGGCAGGTAGAAAACTGGGATTTCCTTTGTTCGACAACCCCACGACCTAAGCCAGTCTGGCACAAAATGACTTTGTGGATGGATGAGCATCTATTCTTACCTACGAAGATGCTGCAGAGCACTGTAACACTTGTGTCCTACCTCCTAGGCTTTTTGTGAGGCTTATCATGATTATTCAGTAGTAGGTGGAGAAGGCAAGAGCTTTGGATGTATAAAATATATTTAGTGTTCCCTGGTGACTAACAAGTGTTCTCAGTTTTCCATTTATATTGCGTTTGTGAATTTTTCATCACTGACTTTATGATGATGTGTATGGGAGGTGAAATCTAGGATTTATAAGCTGTTTAGGTGATTTTTCATTTTTAAGCTTACATCACTTAATTCATAGATAGATAAGAAGCTTATATATTCTGTTGGTAAAGGCACACTGTTGGTGATGTTTTCTGTTAGATATTGTTGTGTCCTTGACCTCTCACCTGTTTTTATCTGCCTTTCCCAAGGTAATTTCTTTCACATCCATGTCTTCCATGAGACTTCAGAGGATACACCATGATATTCCACAGCTGTCAGTCAAAAAGCAAATGAGGGGCTGAAGAGATAGCTCACTGATCTAAGTGCCTGCCTGGCAAGTGCAAGTACCTGGATTTGATCCCTGGTTTCACATGCATGCTGGCACTGGAACTCTGGGTGCTCCAGTGCTGTCTACTGAAACTGGGCATGTTGGTGCTCTCCTGTAATTTCAGTGCGAAGGAGGCTGAGATAGGAGGATCACTATGAGTCTGAGCTGTGCAGCAAGACCCTACAACAAATAAATAAATAATTAAACAATTTTTTTTAAAAAAAGAGCAAACAAGCAGCTTTTACTTCCTGCCACCTATGTGCAAATTTTATTTTCAGTCTGAAATCTGTACATGATCTTTCTAGCTTTGACAATGGAGAAACATTTGAGTGTTTCTTATCTCCAGTGCCCGTTTAATTATCACATTCCAATAGTCTATCTCTTTAACATCTTGCATATCCATTTTCTCCTATCTTCACTTCTGCTACTGTCTGAAATATTGAAAATCCTCTTAGCACTTCTACTGACTCAGACATACTTACTGCCAGGCCCTCAGATTGCTGTCACGATGATCTTCATAATACTGAATTTCCATCCTCTTTAAAGTCCCTCTGGAGGTCCCTACTGTTTTCACGTAGAATGCATTCATTCATGATCTAAGTCTTCTTCCCACGTTTATCACTTACAACCTCTGAATACTTACCCCACCTAATTGAGTCATCATGTATTTCCTGGAGAGTCAGAAGGTATTCTCAGGGGCCTTTATCCTATGACGTACTGCGTCCTCTGAGCTTGTGAGGCACCTGTGTACACAGTGACTACTGTATGCTATTGTTACACACTATCTCTGTTGAATGGAGCCATGGATGACATTTTTGTTCTTTTATTCTCTGCATTCCTAAAGTCCATCTTGATACCAGCATACTGATTCTAAACAAGAAGAAACAGCTGTTGTGGGCAACTTTCCCTCCAACTTCATGGGAAGGTATAGTTTCCCCATTGTAAAGAATGACAATCGTAAAGTACATTTCTTTCTTCTTCTTTTTTATTTTAGGGAAGGGTCTACAAGGTGTTCAGGGTCTCGCTACTAGATCAGACTCATATTGATCTGCCTGTTTACAGCCTCCCAAGAGCTGGGATTACAGGTGAGCACCACCACTCCCAGTCTCAATTGCCATCTTAGGGTGCCTAGGGATGGGGCCGGCACGGCAGGCCCAGGGATTGATTTCCTGGCCCCTGCACCTGCTAGCAGGTGCTTTAATTCGCTAAGCTATTTGGCCAGCCCTTGCACTTCATATTATGAAGACATGAGCACAAGATTCTGGTTTCATACTCTAGAGAAGCAAGTAGGTAAATCATGTTAAAGATCCCTATAGATCCTTGACAAAGCAGATCTGGTAACCTATGTTAAGAAAGGTGTTAGAACTGTCATTAAGACAGAAGACAGGTTTGAAGTTCAAGTACACGAAGGCCAGGAGAGAAATGCTGACTCAGATCCCATCAGCCCTCCTGTATTTCTCAGCACCCTTGCCATCATGTGAGATCACGTAGCCTGGACTTGTTCGTGGAGTACAACATGTATCTCCCAGGAGAAGGCAGTGGACAGCCGAAGGATGAGTCCTTTCTCTCTTTGAATATGAAGAGGGAATTGAAGAAATTGTGCTGTACATGGCACCTTTACAAATGGTACAGTTCTACTCATTTGTGAGACACTATGGAATATAGTATTATATAGACTATTGCAAGTAAAAAAGTATTTTAAATTAAAGCCCCAGATTTTAGGCTTATTATAACAATCTATTCTAATATAGTGGAGATTAAAAATAATAAAATATAAATAAATAATAAAACATAGATGTCCTTTCTGATAAAAATTTGATACAGCTAAGCTGAAGTTTTTTTTTTCAAGGATATTTAAGTGTGTGTTCTATAGAAGAGCACTGAGAGCTAATTCTCCACAGCTCTCTGTATGTCTTGCGAACAGAGGTAGTGACTTATTTTTCTTTCCTTTTATTTCCCTACAAAGTTCTTGGTACAGTAAACACTGCAAAAATAGAAATTGTGCTTCTTTTTGGAACAAATAAAAGGCTTGGATTCAGCTTTGGGAGACAGAGATAGTATATGCCTTTGGAAGTCGACAGCCATGCCTATGCATATCCAGCATAATAGATCTATGTTCTTCTGTGGTACAGCTTACTGCATATGTACTGGTGGTACCTGCTCTCTGCTGCCAGTGGAGAACTTGGGCTTAGAAACTGGTACTATGAAATGTTTATGATCTGTTTTACTTGTTTTCTATGGATTGTTGGCATGAAAAAAGAGCATACTATCATTGCCATGATAGTATGAAGATAATATGAATATTATCAGGATAGAGCCTAAGACTTTGGTCCCTTCAGCGTTCATTTATTTAATGCTTAGGAGCTTTCATAGACACAGTATAAGATTTTCAGTGACCCAAAGTTTTAGCCGACTCCAGCAGAATAGTATTTAAATGTTATCCTCAATGTAACACATTGGAGTACTCATTGGTATTGTCATTATTTCTAGCTGTCTCCTAAATTCTGTAGATTTTACT
>PVKN010040761.1:0-10663 GCA_004027915.1 Capromys pilorides
ATTACTTCAGCATTCTGTGACTTTCATGACAATGATATTTTTAAAGAGTGTGACTCACTTATGAGTTTGTCAAAAGGTTCCTCGTGATAAAATACAGTTATGCCTTTGTTTGGAAAATATCAAGAAGCATAGTAATAAAGTTAGAAGCACTGATGTTCTTTCTCCAGGTACCATATCAGAAAGCATACGCCTCTACATTGATAAGATTTTCTCCTTTGCAAATTATAAGAAGTAGATTTGTGCTTAGTATTTATACAAATGAAATTAAAAATTTTAAATTTTAAAAATTCATTACATTATACCCATTAGTTATAGGATCTACTGGTGACTGTTGTTGAATTCGATTATAATAAAAATTGCAAAATGAAAATGGTGACTTTTTAAAAGGCTATCACTCCTCCTACATTTATTATTTCATACCCGAGAATCAGGAAGAGTTTTCTTTGATCTCCTTATGTTTTTCATCATTTGATTGATTCCTAATAAAGTCTCATCAATTTTAGTAGTTTCTCTAGGTTGTAACCCAGCATTCTCCTTACTCATTCTAGTGGAAAAGTTTCTCAAAGTTGGCCCATGGGAACACTTCAAGTTATCTGCAGTTTCTTAATTAGACGAAATCCTAATATATCTTGTAACCCAGTGTTCTAGGAAGCACTAACTTTATACCGTAGTCATTAATATTATATGATAGAGAAGGAAAAGATTTTATTTTCTGTTACCCAAGTTTGGGTAATTCTTGGTTACACAGGAATAAATAGGCTTGTTTATTGTGGGACTGCTCAGTGTGTTCAGAATGCTCATAAGCATCTTGCTCCAACAGAAAAACACTCTACCAATGGGTCAAGTCATAAATTTTTCGGTGGAGCAATGATAGGACAAGCTTCTTCAGAATATTCTTTATTAATGATAAATTCCCTGAATCGAAAAAGAATTTAGATGCTGAGTGTGGTGGTACACACCTGTAGTCCCAGCAGTCCAGAAGCTGAGGCAGGAGGATCACTGTGAGTTCAAGGCCAGCATGAGCCAAAAAGTGAGTTCCAGGCCAGCCTGATCTGTAGAGCACGGCTCTGTCTCAAAAAGAGAAAAATGAAAGAAACAAAACAAATACAAGGGGAGAGGAGGGAGTGAAGGAGAAGGCAGAGGAGGGGGAGGGACAGAAGGAGGGAGGGAAAGAGAGAAAGAAAAACAGAGAGAGAATTTAGAGTCACGTATTGGTTTAGGGAGTGAGAAAAGAATAAGGAACCTACCTATTTCTAGGGTCACTCTCTACCCTTTGAATAAAGTTCTCTAATTTCTAGAGTTAATGCTTCTGGTAAGACATTGTCATGAAATTTTTTAGTATCTGAAGTAGATACTAGTCATATCTACAGAGAAGTGATTTTTGTATAAAGTAACCAACCAGATGCAAAGCCGGAGCCGTGAGCATTAATTTGGTAAACGTCCTTTCCTTAGTGTGTGAGCAGTGAGTCTGGAATGCGAGGGAATCGATAGAACGTCCTGGGCCCTTGACTGGAGCCCATGTACCCCAGGTCCAGAGAGTCTAATTCTGGATCCCTGGAGCATGGCTGGATAAACTGCTGGGGCCACCTCTAGAGAAATAGTACTCCGCAGACGCATACTGGCTGCCACCCAAGGGCCCCGCGTTTGTCTCCCAAGGTGACCCCAGGCAGTCATCCCCAAAGAAAGCATAAATACAAAGGAAAGGAAAAATGGTGGAAGTCAGCATAGCTTTCAATGACTCACATTGTAAGAAAAAATGTAATGGAAATCTAGTCTAACCTAAGGAGCTGCATCTCCTTTACTTTCTATGTTGCTCTGGATATGGGAGACATCGGCCCTTCACTTTTCTTATGCTATGAACTACCAACCGTGAAAGGGCCAATAAATACAAAATAACACTTCTATTTTTCTTTTAAGATGTATGTACAGGGCCGGCCAGGTAGCTTAGCGGATTTAAACACCTGCTTAGGCAGATGCAGGGACCAAGGTTCAATCCCCACCTGCTGTGCCAGCCCTGCCGCCTGGGGCGCCCTGAGATGGCGATTCAGATGAGTGTGGTGGCGCGGGCCTGTAATCCCAGTGCCTGGGACCCTGAAAACAAGAGGATCGCTACAAGTCCCATCTGTGTAGTGAGGCGCTGTAAGCCCTGTACTAAATACATTTAGAAGGAGGAGGAGGAGGAGGAGAGGAAGAAGAAGAAGGAGAAGAAGGAGAAGAAGGAGAAGAAGGAGAAGAAGGAGAAGAAGGAGAAGAAGGAGAAGAAGAAGATATTTATTTGTTTGGTGCAGGGTCTCCTTACACAGTTCAAACTCGCAGTGATCCTCCTGATTCAGCCCCCGCAGCGCTGGGATTATAGATCTGCATAGATTGCACTGCACATGCGTAGCTCCGGGCCTGGCACTGCATGCGGTACGGGGGATTGAACCGGGGCCGTGCAGTAGCCAGGCAGGTGCTTAGACCATGGAGCTATCTCTCCAACACATTTATGCTATTTTTTTTTTAATAGAAGGGTTTCCTGCGATTATACTTAAGACGTCGGCAACTGAGCGTGCTTGTACATTAATTCTAAAAACACTGATCAGAAAAACAAAACGTATTTCCTAGGAGGCCTATAGCAGAAAATAAAGATTCAGCTGTCTCCGTGATGAATTTAAAGTACAAGAGAAAATGGAGAGCATACACATAGCCAAGACTACATATACATATATGAACTTAAGACCATATATGTGTTTTAATAAATCTCTGAATGAGGAGAACTATACAACAGTATAGTCCTAGCTCTGGCATTTCTGGCTAAACAATTACGCTTTTTCGCATTAAAACAAACAAACAAATAAACAAACTGTAAGGCTGTTGTAACAGTATTCCTTACCACCCAGTGTCTTTCAGTGAATTTTAAGTGTTGTTTTTTCTTTTTTCTTTTTTTAATTTTATTTGTTTGTTTCTTTCTTTCTTTATTTTATGGCTGGCTCAGCCTACCCTGGTGGTGGGGCTGGTGCAGCACGTGGTGCCGGGGATCAAACTGCAGTCCCTACAGTTGCCTGTGCTTTCCTAAGCAGGCGCCTTAGACCACTGAACCATCTCGCCAGCCCTAAATTGCATTTTCTTGGCCAAACAAAGAGGCAAATGCAATGCCCAGCCTCGCTTGCTCTGACCCCGCCGCTGTTGTGTGTGGATTCTCCCTGCAAGCCCCGCGCCCCGTGCAGGCGAGACTGCAAAGCGGCAGAAGCTTCCAGTTGCGGCCTGCAGAAGCAGAGGCCGCCTCCGCGCTGCACGGGATGGAGCGCAACTGCTTTGTCCAAAATTAAAAAGCCTGACCCGCGAATCCTTAGAAGAACAAATGATGTCCTGCGAGGGTGACATCTAGATTGTCCCCTTGCTCCTGTGCTACCGCTGTCTTTACCACTATTTCTTATATTCCCTTCTCTTTGCCCTGTATGTTAAAACTCAAATTCAAAACTAGTTTTATCCTGCCTTCTTCTATTAAATAGGTGGAGGAAAGATAAATCTTAGGCTTTTTCCGGGGGATGCAGTTGTCTGATTTTAGAGGGGTTTCAGGGCCCCACCATTTCTTCCAGAATCTTTAATAAGCATATAGAAGTAGCCAGCTGGCTAATCCTGGGACTATCCCTGCTCCCTGCTCACTTTATAGCAAGATCCTGTGGTCAGGAAACGTAACCCTCTCAGCACACTGACCACAGCCAGGATTAAAGTCTCACGCGGGAGGGCTTTTTCCCACTATCCTTTCCTGGGTGTTGGCAGCATCCAGCAGTCCTTGTCAAGGAGGTCGAAGTCACCTTCTCCCCTCTCCCCAGGAAGAGCTCCGAGGCTGGCTACACTAATGAGGGAGTCTGCAATTGAGACGTTACATGTAAATGCGCCAGCGTGATTAGATGTCGCGCACACCCCGCATGGGCTAGGCAGTTTCAAAGGGCCCAGCTATTAAATGGCTTCATATTTTTATACGTTTTGGCACCCTCATAAAAAGACTTAAAGAAACAGAATTTTTCCTCCATTGCTACAGAGGGACTATGGCAAATTTATGCTAAGGAGCTATAAAACAATTTCAAGCATCTTAGGTTTCTTGATAAATCAAGTCAGTAGCTCTATGGAATACTTTTAAGTGTAAAAACATATTAATAAGGTCATAAACATGTAAAGGCAAATATTTGGCACAAAACCTATTAAGCAGAAAATAAAGTAAAACCTCATTATTTCAGAGTATTTTAAACTGGAATTTTTGACCCACCAAAGGTATGGCTAAGCAGAAATTTGGCTTTACCATATCAACAGAGACAACACTTGCTGCACAAATCACTAGAAGAAAATTACAGGGAAAGTACATAACCTGTTTAGGAGCAACACACTTTCTTTAGTGTCTTCTAGCACTTGAAAAACATCCTTCACACACAAAGAACGGAGAGTAAAATTACGATGCTTGCTTGTGTATTAAAGTGCATACTCTAACATGTACCAAGTGGACTCTTTAGTTGCTGCAAAAGAAGATAAAGATAAATTTGCACTTCTTTTGTATACTTTAAGTAGGAAAAGCTGTATATTTTAATACTGCTTATTTTAAAATCACAAATACATGCACTTTTTGTTTAGCTAACAAAGATTTGTGAATGTTTATGATGTGTATTGTGCTACAATGCATTAGTATGCTGACTTTGTAGTTTTTGTTTTTTAAGTACTTTGAAAAAATAATATTTGTGGTGGTTTTGTGATGTTTATGAACACACACCTATCTGTTATACTGTAAGAGTATCAGTGTAAAATGATAAAAACGCCATTGTACTTAGCAGGTCTGCCAATGTTTTGAGTGTAAGCCTAGATTTCCTCATCCATAAATGAAGAAATGTGGCCAGGTGTGGTGGCTCATGTTGTATTTCCAGCTACAGGGGAGGCTGAGACAGGAAAATAATTTCCTGGACAGCCTGAAGAAGTTATCAAGAAAAAATAGAGTCACACTGAAAGAACTTTTTAAGGGGCTGGGGAGATAGCTCCATGGCACAAGTGCCTGCCTGGCCAGTGGAAGGTCATGAGTTTGAGCCCCAGTCCCTCAAAAAAAAAAGAAAAGAAAGAAAGAATTCTTTCCCCTTCTTGGTATGTATTGTCCATCTCACATTCTATTTCTTCTTTCAGGTCCTCACAGTAGTGAGAAAATACCATGTTTGCACATGCAAATCTGACTTATTTCACTTACCAATACAGTCTCTATATATTACATCCATTTATGTATAAAAGTGTCAAATTTATCTTTTTTTATATAGCTGCATAATACTCCATTGTGCAAAAAGTACCACATTATTTTCATCCATTCTTCAGTTGATGGGCATTTATGTTGTTTCTGAGATTTAGCTATGACAAATTGTGCTGCTATAAACATGGGTGCACATAGATCACTGTGATATGATGATTCAAGTGTTCAATGGGAAGGAAAAATTGGCATGAAAGAAAGGACAAAAGAAAGAAAGGAAAAAGATATACTTATGTATATACGCAGGATAGTTTGGAAAATTGTACTGCGGATTGCTGTTGGACATTTATTTAAATGTTTTAATCCCTAATTTATTTATTTGGTATAGGGTCTTGCTATGCAGCTCAGACTCATAACGATCCTCCTACGTAAGCCCTCCCAGCTCTGGGATTACAGACATGCACCACCACATCTGGTTTCAGAAGCTGGCACAGTGCACCGGGTTCCAGGGCTCGCACAGCATACAGAATTGGGGATCAAAACTTTGGTCCTTGCGCTTTCCAGGAGGCACTTGGGCTGCCAAGCCATCTTGCCAGCCCCTCTGCCAGTCTTTTGAAAGGAGCAATAAATGCTTACATGTTTTTTTCCTTTCCTTTTCTTTCTTCCTTTTTTTATTTTTTGTATTCTTTAATTTCTTATAACTTTTTTTTTTTGCTGGTGTGGTTCTGCTTCATTTTTTTAACCAGTGTTTCAGGTTTATATGAGGTAACCAAAACAACTAATTTCAACATAACACTATGCAATATAGCAACCAATGCAGAATTCCTATTGTTTTGTTTAATGGAATTTTATATAATTTCTAATGCTGTTTCTATTTTGTGTTTAAGTAAATAAATAAATAAATAGAGTGGTAGCTCAGTGGGAGAATTCTTGCCCAGCATGCCTGACACTTTAGATGTGACCCAGAGACTACCAGAAATAAACAAAAAAAAGAGCGCTTTTTCACCCATCTTAAATATCAGACTTGTTAAAAGAATGAAATTACATGTTTATTTTCTCTGTTTAATGACTCTTTACCTTTGATTTGGAAGGAAATGTTGCTGAAGTATATCACACTAACAATATCCAGGTACAGGGTTCAAGTCCAATATCATCAGGAAAAGTACACGCTGTCCTAGGAGCTCAGGGTAGGGACACTTTCCCATCTTACCTCTCCTCCAGGTAGCAGAGTTGAGAATTGAATCCATCAATTATTTTTTTAGTGTATTTGGTTGTTACAGGGTCTCACTATGCAGCTCAGACTTATGGTAAGCCTCCTCCCTTCAGCCTCCCCAGAGCAGGGATTATAGGCAGATGCCGCTATGCCTGGACTCTGGCCTGCTCAGCCCATCCTGGGAGTGGGCTTGGCACAGCATGCAGTGCCGGGAACTGAACCACGGTCCTTGAGCTTGCCTGAGCTGGCCTATGCAGTTGTTTTAGTCCATTAAGCTATTTTGCTGGCCCCACAAGATATTTTTAAAATATGTGGAAATCATTTAGATTTTAAAAATTAGGCTTCTGTCTGTATGCCTCACCAAAGCCTCCTACACTCACAGGCGAGGATTTGTGGAGGTGGCTGGATCCACGGCAAGTGATGCTGGGATCCGCTCATGGTGCAATGATAGGATTATAGGTGCCAGGACTGAGGTGTGAGGAGAGGCTCAGAGAAACATAAGAAACAGAAGGTGGGTTAGGGTGCCTTGGTCCCTTGCTCACTGCCTGCTCCTGTCATGAGCTGTTTCTCCTCCTCTGAGATGTCCGTCGGCTGTGCCACCCCACTGTGGTGCCAGCCAATTATAGACTAAAACCTCCACAAACTATAAGCTTCAATGGACTTATTTCCTTCTTTACTTTTGGTTGTTGGACATTTGCTGTGAGTAATGAGAAAAGTAGCTAAGACACATACCTAGACATAAATACCAGAACAATTTCTTTGTCTTCAATGACAAAAGTACTATAAATTTCACACAGTTAAGGACTAGATCTACCTTTACCAATGAATCTGCAAGTACTAGAATAACATCACTATTCAATAACAGTATGGTGGGGTTACAAGAATCTAGTGAATGAGTTAGCAGTTACTATGCATTAGTAGATTGACCACTGCTGGAACAAAATGTTAAGCACTAGCAATTTAAAGGATGAGAGGATTAATTGGCCTCACGTGTCCAAAAGCCTCAATACTTGCTTAGCTCTGACTGCAAAACAGGCAGGATGTGGGAAGAACCTGAGGGAGGAGAACTATTTAACCCAAGGCAGCCAGGAAACAGACAGTGAGAAGGATGCATCTTTCATGTCATGCCTTTCACACGCTCTCCTGTTCTCAGTAGGCCTCACTTCTAACAACACATATATATATATATATATATATATATATATATATATATATATATAATCTCCATATACTACTGGATATAACACCCCATAATCAATCCCTTCCTAAATACCCCTCTAGAAACACCTGAAACTTGTGGGTGACATTCTTGATCTACACCACAACATTCTGTCTCTAACCCCAACTGCTCATGTTCATCTTATTACAGAAAATGTTTTTAGTCTAACCTAAAAATTGTTCAAGTCTTACCAGTTTTTGTACATTGAAAAGTTTAAAGTCTCTCCTGATACTCTAGTACTCAAGTCAAACTTTTAGCGATGAGTACTTACAAAAATGAAAAAGTTGTACATTTTCAACATATAATGAGTGGATGTATTATTTTTGACATGTAATGAGCAAATGTTTTATTTTACTTTTTTTGGAGGGGAGAGCACTAGGTATTGAACTCGGGACTTTGCACTTGCCGAACAGGCGCTTATGCGGCTGAGCTGTCTTTCCAGCCTGAGTTTTATTTTTGGAAAGAGTAACAGGAAGATAGGTAGGAGTAGTCACAAAGCAAGACCAAACTCCCAAACAGCAAGTTCTGTAACTGAGTTTAGCACCAGGCAGGTTGTTCTGAGATGTGAACGCAAAGGTCTCGCACAGCCCTACCCCTATAATCTGCTTGTTTCCCCAGACACAGCCCTCTTTCAGGTGGGCTGAGCTAGATTCCTGCAGCTTTTCCCCATATGTGTTCTGTATTCCTGGCATCTCCAGTGTCTTGGGGGTCTCCACTGAACTTTCAGCTTTATTCTCGCAGCTTCGCCCATGACCCTCTCAAGGGAATACTGTCTGTTCTCCAAGGCTTTCCTTTGCAATTTGAATAAAAATCTCCATGATCCAACAATTCTTGCCTTCTGCATGCCTGAACAATGAGCACTGCATGGAGAGCACCGAGGTCTGAGCCACAGCAAACACAGCAGCCGCCAATCCCTGCATGACTGTGGTGGCATGGCTGAGTGTGGAGAGAGTTTTACCAGGCAGTCTTGTGTAAGTAGAGTGCGCTGCAGTCTTCTCAAAAAGCTTCCCTTTTTATACTCGTAAGCCTAGGATAAGTGAGCTTTAGGCCATTAGTAAGATGCTGCCCAGCTATTCTTCCTATTCTCCCAATACAAGATTCTTCGATTGAGCTTTCCTGGTGCCATTTAAGAACTTTGGTGGACTCTGGGCCATGGGCAGGACTCTGAGCAATGTGCAGGGCTCTGATAAGATCTGACCTTCCTTACCCCCAACATTCAGGCTTGGAGTTTCTGCGCTGGTGCCGGTCCAATCTTTTGAGAACCTTGGTGGACTCCAAGTGGCCTGTGAGATGCAGAGAGCTACAATCTGTGAGCCCAGTGTGCACAGGTGTGGCACTCTCCTGAAGCCATTTAAAGACTTTGGTGGACTCTGAATGATCCATGGGACCCTGCCTGGGTGATTACTGGGAGCTTCAAAAATGCCAAATGCAAAGAAAAAGGCAATCTCAATCCTCTAGGCCACCCAGGAAAAGCCCAGGAGACAAAGACATACAAGAACTTGGAAGTCAAATATCTGAGATATCTGAAATGATAGCAAGTGAATCAAAGAAATAAGTCCACCAGGCTATAGAAGAAATAAAACCAGAAATAATCTCTCAGGTCAAAAAAAAAACAAAAACAAAAAAACAATTGTGAAAGAATTGCTCAGCACAGCTAAAGAAGACATAGGTAAAAATAAGATGAGCACACAATAATACATGAAAACACTAATTGAACACTATAAGAAAAAACTACAGTGCATGAAACAGATTCAAACAGACAACCCAGAAATTAAGGACTCCATTGAAAGCTGGCACAATCACTTAAAAGAAACTGAAGATAGACTTTCAGACCTTGAAGACAGTGTCGCAGCTAATGGATGTGAAACAAAAGATTTCCTAAAACTAACAAGGAACCAGAAAATAACACGTCAGTAGCTATGAGACGATGAAAAGAAAAATAATACAAGGATAATAGGTGCCAATGAAGCAGTGACAGACAGCATAAATGGCATTGAAAGACTGCTCGCAGAAGTACTAGCACAAAATTTTTGCAACGTGAAAGATGAAGCTGATATACCAATATGTGAGGCATATAGAACTCCACACGGCCACAGTCACAATAAATCTGTGCCTAGACACATAATAATCAAGATCTCAGTGATTCATCAAAAGGTGATATTAAAAGGATATTAAAATCTGCTAGAGAGAGAAAAAGATTACCTACAGTGGAAAGCCCATCAGAATCATGGCAGATTTCTCAACACAAATGATCAAATCAAGAAGAGCTTGGAGTGAAGTATTTCAGTTCCTGAAAGAAAATAACTTCCAACCCAGATTGGTGTACCCTGCAAAACTATCAAATTCAATGGTGAAATAAGCAGTTTCCATGACACAGAACAATTGAAGAAATTCATGACCAGCAAACCAAGCCTACAGAGTAGTGACAGATACTCTATAAAGAGACAGAAGTGATCACTGCTTCAAGAACAACAGAAAGGAACCACCAAAGAGACCAAGTAATTAAAAAGAGGGGAAAAGTATGGGACCTGTAACAGGAAAATAACAACGCAAAGATAAGCCAATATGTATCTGTTATAGCCATCAATGTAAATGGCCTCAATTCAACAATCAAAAGAAACAGAACAGCAGCATGAATTAAGAAACAAAACCCATCAATATGCTGCATACAAGAAACACATTTAACTGAAGGGGAAATTCACAGACGAAAAATCAAAGGATGGAAAACAATCCTCCATACCATGGGAAATCAGAAAAGAACAGGCATAGCTATCCTGGTTGTTGACAGTATCAACTTCAAATGAAAAATAAATCAGAGAGATAAAGCAGGTCACTGCATACTTATTGAGGGAAAACTAAAAAGAGGAAGAGATGACAATTATAAATATATATATATATATATATATATATATATATATATATATACATATATATATCTCCAATGTAGGAGCACGCACTTACATAAGACAAATTTTAACAAACGTGAAAAATCGAGGGCTGGGGAGGTAGCTTAGTAGCTTAGTAGAATAAG
>PVKN010040762.1:0-10665 GCA_004027915.1 Capromys pilorides
TAGGAAAAATGTAAGGCTGCCATCGGGGATGGATGGTAGCTGTTTTGGCATTTCTACTGCATTTTCTGCA
The DNA here is from genome assembly GCA_004027915.1 of Capromys pilorides. Classification (NCBI taxonomy): domain Eukaryota; kingdom Metazoa; phylum Chordata; class Mammalia; order Rodentia; family Capromyidae; genus Capromys; species Capromys pilorides. The sequence goes on from PVKN010040762.1 coordinate 71, forward strand.
CCAAAGGCAGAGAGAACAGATGATTACTACCTACTAAGCCAGGACATGGCTCCAAATTCTCAAACTTGTGTTCAGGCAGCCACTAGCTATGAACTAGAATCCATACTCTAGTATGAATCATACATCATAAGATAACACTTAACCCCAGAAATAAGTGACACAAAGTATATGATTTGAGGAAGGAAAAGCATCACTAGAATTTTGTAAAGAATACCAAAATAAACCTGACAAAACATGGTAAATGAGATTCAAAAATCATACTATGTAACATCAATTTGAAGGTTACAGTTCACAATACAAAATTCAGTATCACCTGGAGGTTTGTTGTTCACTTTGGTTTAAACATCAATAGCGGAAATATTTAGCTATGGTCTGGCTGAGATTTCTGTGGCAAGGTGACTCCAGGCATCTCTATTACCTGTACTCGGCACAATCGCTCAATCTGAGACTGGAAAGAATAATACTGAGGACTGCCCTTGACGCTTCTACTTACCAAGATGGAGTCGCTGCTGCTTTCCTCCCTGTTGGGATTGCCCCTTCTGTACCGTGCCACCTCATGTCCAGCTCTAGCTCACCCCACCTGAAGAACAGTACTGAGTGGAAGTGAGTGGGTTCTCACTTGAGAACCCACATGATGGTGAGGGCTTACTACACTTTAGGAGGACAGCTAGCAGACAACTGGAGCATGAACTGAGAAGAGAGATAGTTATGGAGGGATGGAGGAGATAATAGAGAAAGCCAGTCTTATGGAGTGGCTGCAAGAATAATGCTCACTCCACCATCTCCAAGTAAGAAATCTCAGAAGGAGGATAAGCAGGATATGGTGTAGAGAGCTGGTTTTTATCACATGAAACATGACTAATATGAAAAATATCTGACATTATGGTATTAAGTACAAATAATCTGGGCAAAGCTCTGATGGATCCAGTTTGGTCCTTTAATGCATGTGTATTCTCTTTCATGTTACGTTTGCTGCTATACAATACTGAGGTCAGGGTGTAGAGAACAGGAATGAATACATGGTTTCTGCCCCATAAGACGTACAGTACAACACAATAAGCAATTACCATCAAAACAAAGATGAACCTAAGAGAGACAATCAGGCTACTAATATCCTTATTTGTAATTATGGTATAAGGTCTCGCTATGCAGCTCGGACTCGCAATGATCTTCCTATTTCAGTTTCCAAAGTGTGCCACCACACCTGGTTTCGGTGGCTGGCCTGGTGTAGAGCTAGCACGGCATGCAATACTGGCGATAGAACTCAGGTCCTTGCACTTGCCAGGCAGGCGCTTAAACATCTAGCTCTCTCTCCAGTTCTTACTTATAAACAGAATTATCAATTGACTCACCCAGTTATGTTCAAGGTCTTAAGATAATAGGAATTCTGGATTACAAGGGATAGTAAATGCTTTACGTGGTTTTTGTAACAAAGTTGAGCAAATGGTTAGACAGATAACTATATTTCTTTCATGAATAAAATAAGGGCTAAGTGCAGATTTTATTAACAATGTAACTCAAGATGGCATACTACTTTCTATCTCTGACTTAGCAAATGTTTCTATTTCTTTAATAAAGAGATGTTAAAATATGAAGTATTATGGGCACATTGTCAAAGTGTCTCTTAGGGTGATAAAACTTGGAAGAGTATCAATATTAGGTGGATTTACGGTCTTCAACATCAGAAAGGTCTTGTCTTAAATTTTAAATGAGTAAGGAAATAATAGTAATAGTGACTATGCATAAAGAGTTTACTTTGGTACAGGCACTACTTTACGTTTATTCACTAATGTATTTTCAGAGTGAGAATTGTTTTAATTTTAAAGGAATTGGAATTCTTTGGAATAAAATAATTTGTAGGTTATAATACTTCAGAATGGGGGTATGACATTTTACCCTGTAATGATACATATTAGTATTTCTGGAAAGAAATATACAATATTATAAATTATATATTATATAATATATAATATATAGAGGCCGGGGAGATAGCTTTGTGGCACAAGTGCCTGCCTGCCAAGTGCAAGGTCGTGAGTTCGAACCGTCGTCCCGGGGGGGATGGGGGGGGAATTCACACTAAAAAAACTGGACATAATGCTATCATTTATTTAAATAAATTAGTAGATTTATCAGTAAGTGAAATTCTTGGTATACATTTATTAGTAAATGAACTTATAGACATAGACCAATCATTCATTTTCAAGAAAATTTTTATGTAAAAATTAATGATGAAAACTGACAACACATACATGCAATAAATGTTTATGAACTCTTGCTTTTTTAGAATCTTGGAAGTTACACTAACATTACTATCATTTACAAAACTAGGTTGAAGCTAAACATATGTAGGTGAACCAGAGGAGGTTTCTCAAGTAATGAAATGACACTACTATTCAGAGGTTTTCAAAACTTTTCTCAGCATCATTTGTCTCCATGCAGATTTTTGTCCAAGCAGTTTCTCTCTCTCTCTTAATTATGGCTGGCTTAGCCTGTCCTGGGGGTGGGGCTGGCGAAGCATGTGGTCCTGGGGATCGAACCTCGGTCCCTGCGGTTGCCTAAGCTTTTCTAAGCAGGTGTTTTAGACTGCTGAACCATCTTGCTGGCCCAGCAGCGTCTCTTTGAGTAAATTACCACGATATCTTGTTTACTGATAAACGCACATTGTTCAAGGCCAGCAATCACTGGTTGCACATTTCCACCATGTGGTCTGTAGAGAGTTTTTCATCTGTGCTCACAATGTCATCATTACCACTACTGTCTCCATGCTGCTCTGTACAGAGCCCCATTATAGCAATTTCTCCTTTACTCAAAGGATGCACAACAGGTGCATCATTGTCAATGTTCAATATTTCTTCAATGTTGGCTTCTTCTAACTTATTTACACTTTTGGCTGATAAGCTTTTGGTATAAGTAATGAGTTTTGATATCATCTTCTCATTAGAGTCCCTATAGTCTTCAAAATCTTCATCAACAAGGTCATTTCCAAACATCATTGTAGTCCAAAGACTGTGCCAAGCATTTGTTAAGGTTGCCTTATCAATATCATTCCAAGCATTAGCAACTGCATAGATTGTGTCCTTAAGACTAAACTCTTTAAGGAAATCCTGGATTTTCAGGCCTCTGTTAACTGAAGCAAGCATGCTGTTGAACAAATGTTTGTATTTGCTCTTCATGGAGTGCAAAATTTCTTGGTCACATGGCTGTATCACAGGTGTCACATTAGGGGGAAGGTAAATGCTGAAAACGTTAATTTTCACAAGAAGTTCTGGAGGCAGATGTGCAGGACAGTTGTCCAGAAACAGTAAAATTTTGCAATTGTTTTCCAGTCCAGCTTGCCTGCAACGAGCTCATGCTGCTGACACAAAGTGCTTACTGAGCCAGTCAAAAAAGATCTCTCTTGTTACTGATGCTTTCTTGTTTGCATAATAATGCACACATAAATTGTCCACATCTTTTAAACACTTTGGATTTCGGTTTTCTCCTATCACTGCCAATTTTACTTTGTGTGTGCCTGCAGCATCAGCACACCCAAGAACAGTTAATCTTCGCTTGGCATCCCTGAGGTCTACTGGCAACCTTTCGTTAGCCATTCTTAACGTTCTTCTAGGAACACAGCACCAGTACGGAGCTGTTTCATCAGCACTGAAATTTGTTTAGGGTTAAGGTTTTTATCTGATTTCATCTTAGCAAATTCATCAATGTAATTTCAGAAGCTTCATGATCAGAAGCTTTTTCACCACACATTTTAAGATATTTGATGCCGTGGCGCTTTTTAAATTTCTGCAGCCAGCCTTCCTAATATTCACATTCACTTTCAATGTTCAGTTCCTCATGGTATATTCTGGCTTGTTTCATGGTTAGCAAACCAGTTAGTGGCATATCTTTCCTTCTTTCTTGTTGAATCCACTCAATCAACACACGATCAAGATCTTCGTTTTTGGCCCTATGCAATGTTTTTCTACTTTTCATTAGCTCTTGGTTATCACAGTCACTATAAAATTTCAGCAACTTCTTCTGTTTCCTTAAGTCATATATGGTGGTGGTTCCTACACCATACTCTTCAGTAAGATGTCTCACAGACACACCACTGTCAAGCTTCCGCAGTAACACTACTTTCTGGGCTACTGACAAAGATAGGTGCTTTTTTTTTTCCTTTCATTGATAACCACAGGTATAGCATTAACTCTCTGGGGCATTTTCCAATATAATTAATCTGCAAGTTGCAAAATGTCAACAAATAACAGAGTCACAGTCACGTGTAATGGGTGGACCTGAGTGCTGAAAAAACAGAGGATCCATGTTTGCTGCTGGAGGGTTTTATTACCAAAGTCCTGAGCAAAATACTTTAGGGTTTTGGAGTGCTGTTTTTGTCTAATTTGGAATTGCAGTGCTGATTGTGGACCTGTATTAAAAATATCACTTTAATGATGAAAAGAATGAGGCTTAATAAGTGTTCAAGATTATTCCACAATTACATATCCCTTTTGCTTATATTCAATCTCATAAAACTTGGTCACTTTATTGGACAGATTTCTTTTGTATTGTCTGCCAGGATGATATGAATTGGAATATTTTCAGCAAAGAAATCTGACCTTCTTGGCTGTGTGACTGACACAGGCGGTTAGCCCCCTGTGGATGACAGGGACATGGCTTGATAAGGTGTTACAGATCACAAATATACTCACTGCATACAGATTTTCCTTTTCATATGCACTCACATGTTTAATATTTGTGTGGTTATTTATTAATCCTTAAGAATGATAAAAAAAAAATGAGCTCTTCAGATACCTGCCTAAATTCCCACAGACTTTCACTGTTCACTCATTTGAAAGGTTTTTGTTTTTTAACTATGACTCAATTATTGTTAATCAAGTTCAGAACTGAAGTATATTTAAGACATTCTAGTAAGATGTTTCCTTTTACTATGTAGTTTGGGGCCTTACCTCAGGCACTACTTTATAAATTCCATATTGGGAGCCAGCTTTTATTCTTCCTCATTTTTGTCATCCTCACTTTGTTTTTTAGATTTTCAACCAATGCCTGATATGATCTATTACACAACTCTGAAGGCTTTTATTCAGTCCCAAATCTATTTATCCATTAGATGCAAGAGCAATCCTTCAGGTTGAAAAGTCTTTTATAAAAATGAGTCTCAAAAGAGTTTAAAATTCAGAAAATAAATGAGAAATGTATAAAATCAAACAAGAGAGAAACAGACTGCATTTGTTTGGTGAGTCAGAATACACATTTTTTCTGCACTATCCGTTCCTATTAGATTGCAATAGTAAAGCACTACTCTGTATTCAGTATATAGTGGTACATAGAGAAGCTATCATTAAGAAGCATCCTATTCAGAGTTAACCTGACCCTGCTCATTGTCCAAACTTCCACATCTCAAATGCTAGAAATGGAGCCCTGGAGATGGCTCAGCAAGTGCCTACCTGGCATTTACAAGGTCCTGAGTTCAATCCCTGGTACCAGAAACAAAACAAAAGCCTGGAAGTCACTTATTCATTCAGCCATAAAATTCTTGTTTCTTCTCCTTCTTCATTTTTATGGACCTTTTTCTTTTTTTTTGGAACCAGAAATCGAACCCAGGGCTTCAAGCTTCCCAAGTGGGCTCTGCCCTGCTGACATTTCTAGCTTTATATCTTCTTACATCAATATTTTCTTTCTTTTACCTCCAGCAAATATCCTACATTCTTAACTCTCCCTTTATTATGGTTCTTCCTCCAGTATAAAAGAAAGGCACACTCTCATTTATCTGGAATTTTCATTTTCCTAAGGAGTAAAAATCTCCTGGCTGCCCATTAAAGAAAGAATTCCATTGATTGGTTTTAGGGAACCTTTCCTCAGAAATTAATCAAAGTATATAAAGCTGCTTAATGAGTGACCAACAGATGGATGGAGGGAAATAAATGGGAGAAAAGGGAGATACAAAAGAATTAATTATGTGTTATATACGTGTACCAACACCCCTGACAAGGAATGTAATCATTATATTCTGCAAACATGAATAAAAAAATTTTGAAAAAAAAAATAAAACAAAAAAACAAACCTTTAATGTTTATACATTTTTTACATTTCTATAAGTGGTGAAGTTTTGTTTTAGAACTAAGATATTTTGGCCCATGTTGAGATTTTCTGAATTTGAATGGGCATAGAGATGACTCTGATTCTTCTGTTTTTAGAGTACACAATTTGCTTGACAGAATGTCCCATAATGGCGAAACAAAACTTAAAAACAAAATAATTTTAAAAGAAACAATTCTTCCTGGGGGACACCCACTCGGGACCCCCATCCTGTCCCTCTGTCGGACAGGAGCTTTCTTTCCTTCAATAAATATGTTCTGCTCATTAAAAACAAAAACAAAACAAAAAAACCCAAACAATTCTTTTTGGCTATTAAAAAAAAAAAAATACTAAGCATCATAGGACTTGTCATTAATTGGAAAGAAAAATACCTTCAAACAGCCTAGACAGTAGTAATAGCAATGCTGATTGTTTATTTGGTGGAACTGGGGATTGAACTCAGGCCCTTGCCAGGCAAGTACTTATTCTACTGCGCTATCTCCCTAGCCCCTTGATTATTTATTAGCATCATTATTGTTTAGGCACAGCAAAGGGCACTGGTGACTATTCAGTGGTAGAAATTTTTGAAAGTTTCTTTCTTGGGGGCTGCAAGTATAGTTCAGTGGCAGAGTGCTTATACATCACGAGTGAAGCCCTGGCTTCAATCGCTAGCATAAGAAACACAATTGCTTATGTTCTGTGTGTTTATATTGTTTCTGCCGTTAATGATGAGTATTTGAATATGTCAACTAATTTTTCAGGGTCTTCACTTTTTTCCCATTGAATAAGAAAGTTCTACCAGATCATTTGTAGGCTGGTTTAGATCCCTAATATTCTATACTATTGAGACTAAATACGTACGAGTTTTAGATGATTGAAAAAAACTAAAAATACATTTTTTTTTCCCTTCTCATTTTCCTTCTGCCCTTTTCTCTCATCCTTCCCTTCCTTCTAATATTATGAAGTCTCTATGTACATACAGGAAAGACTACATTTACTGAAATTGTTCTCATTATTTTATAATTCATTACTGTGATTCACGGCTTTCCCGAACCAAAAAATAATAAGATTATTTGTGAGATCATTATTTCTCCAAGTATCTCAAAGGCAAACAATAAAAATATTTTCTAAAATAAAAAGATCATACTAATACCATGCTAATTCTTCCTTCTGAAGAAGTCAGAGTGCTGAAATAGCTCATTAGATATAAAATTCCAGAGTCACATGGCTTCACCAGAGGGTTGCCATGCTTTTGAAGAATGTAAAGGTGAAGCTCACTCGTACCACCTTGTGCTATTTCCAAGCCAACGCAATGCATGATCTACAACAGTCCCATTTTGATTTTATACCTGAATGGATAACCCAGTAGGTGACATCGTTGTTCATATACATAATATTAGAGACAGTGAGGTAATGTTTTGAAATGTTAGTGCGGTGCTCTGCCTTCTTGCTCCCCCACCATTGCTGCAGAGGCATCACCACTGACTTGTGGAGAACTGAGATTGCTGTACTGGGGACACAAAGACAAAGAAAGGGTATTGATTCGAATGACTCCCTAAAAAAAGAAGAGTAGCATAGGAAACCCAGGGAAGGGATGGTGTTGGCTAGTTGTGGAGAACTATTGTAAACCAAGTCAACTTTCACTATTTGAGTGAACTGTTGGGTAGAGGAGCCAAGGTGCTGTGTCATCACCATCAGGACATTTAGTCATCTAGACTAGGCCTCTGGTCTCACCCACATGAATGATGTCTACTTGTACCCTAAGACTTTGCTAAGCTTTGCTAAGTTTCTACCTTAACTCTTCTCTGTAGCAATTCAGAACACTCATGAGCCTTTTTGCAAAAGCATGAGTTCTTTCATGAATAGAAGATGGTAAAGATGAATTAGAAATAAAAGTCACAGAGCTGGCCAAATATCTCAGTGAATTAAAGCACCTGCTTAAGCAGACACAAGGCCTGGGGGTTCAATCCCCAGCCTGCCGTGCAGGCCCCACCTCTGGGTCAAGCTAAGATAGCAAATGAAACTGGGTGTGGTGGTGCATGCCTGTAATCCCAGTGCCTGAGAGACTGAGAAATAGGAGAATCACTACAAGCCCAATCTGTGTAGTGAGACCCTATAGACTAAAATACAAAAAAATAAAAAGAAAAATAAATAAGAGCCACAACTATCACACTTACAAAGGTCTGAGTGGTGGAAAACCCTTCCTTTGTTTGTATGTATGTGCACACGCATGTACACACTAAAAAAGTAGTAGGCTAAATAAAATGGCATATAAGAAAACTCATACAGGCAATTATTTACACATTTGAGCAATAAGCTTTTATTGCATAGCTAATGAAACTAGACATTTAGCTCCTATTTTGAAATCAGATCCTGTGTTGGATACTGGAGTTCAAAAAAAAAGAAGATAAGAAAAAACAAGAAGCAAGGGAGGGAGAGAGGGAGGGAGGGGGAAGAGAGAGGGAAGGAGGGAGAGAGAGGGAGGGAGCGCACCTCACCGTTTTCAAGGAGTTACAAGGATGATAGAGGTGCTTTGACTTTGTTCATAGACTATATGCTCATTGAAGGCCCACTATGTGTCAGGCATGGATTTATATTCTAGAGACCGAGTAATGAACAAACTGGAAGAAGGTCTTCATTTCATAAGCTGTGACAGGAAAGGCAAAGCATAAATAAGACAATTACAGGTATTGAAAGGAGCCCCTTTGTGGATAGTACAATTAAGAATAATGGGAAGGTGGGAAGGAGGCCAGAGCAATGTCATAGTGGTCTAAAGCACCTGGTTAGGCAAGCTTAGGCAGGTGCAGGGACTGAGGTCATCCCTAGCACCACATGCTGCGCCAGCCCCACCCCCAGGACTGGCTGAGCCAGCCATAAAAAAAAAAAAAAAAGAATAATGGGAAGAAGTTTGTCATGCAAAAACATTTTGGAAAAAAAAAAGTACAGAGTCAGAGCTAGTGAGATAGCTCAGTGGACTAAATGCTTGCTTAGACAAGTGTAAGGAACAGGGTTTGATCTTCAGCACCACAGACCCCTTGAGCCGGCCACTGAGACCACGCCTGGTGGTACACACCTGTAACCTCAGGAAGACCACTAGTCTGAGCTGCATAGACCCTGTACCAAATACATTAAAAAAAAAAAAAAAGTCAGATGCTACAGCATCCGATATAGAAGTGTCAGCCTGGTGTGTTCTAGAACAAGGGCTAATGATGCAGCCTATACAGGCTCGGACCTGGGGAGCGCCCTTCATGAAGGATGTGATGCGGTTTCACAGCCTGACAGCTTCATAAACAAATGCTTCTTCTCTTTGACACAACAAGCTTTCAAAAACATTCATTGCGAATTTAAAAAGAATTTATGATAAAATTTCTACCCTTTTGCACTTTAAGTTGTACTTCCCAGAAGTAAACAATTTCATAATACTTTTAAACATTGCCATATATAAATATATATACATATATATGTAAAGATATATTTAAAGATATGTACCTATGTACATATCTTTATATTTTAGATATACCTATTTAAATGTAATACATATAAATGCCCTTATGGATGTCTCTTTTTTTATGTTTGGTATAGGGTCTCACTAAGCATCTTGGACTAGCAGTGATCCTCCTGGTTTCAGCCTTTCCAGTGCTGGGATTACAGGCATGTGTCACCTCTATATGCCTGGAGGTGGGAACTATGTGGGATTATTGTCTATTTATTTTGTACAATGTGAGATACACATTCTTCTCAATAGTTTCTTCCCCTTCTATTGATTACCTTTACCCTTTAAGTATTAAACCTCTAGATTCTGTTTCTTCGCTTCTACTAGTTACTAGCCGTGTGTGTGCGCACCACGTGTTTGTGGTGGTGTCAGAAGGGAAGCCAAGGCTTGTGCAAGGCGAGTGCTCTCCTACTGAGCTCCACCCTGGCCCTGCCTACCTTGACTCCTACTCTGTAAAACTGAGCTATATAGACTCAGCCTTGCCTGTGGGTCCTCCTTCTACCTTCCCTTTATACCTCTGCGGGGCACAATCTCCACTCGTGCAAAGTTTAATTCCAACTCTTTTTTTAATGGTATAAGAGCCCTTTATGACCTAGGCCCTATACACTTTCTTCATCTACTAGTATGACTTTAGCTGTACCTACAGTCATACTTAAGTATGTTGATATTTACAATTTTAGAAGCTTTTTTGTATTCTTGACTTTTCTTTATTGCTTAATACTTCTGATTGCTTGAAGTACTTCCCCCTACAATTTACTGGCAAATCTCATTATTCATTTAGTCTAATATTTAAAAAACATTTTTCCTGGCATCATTTATTAAATGAAAATATTTATTTAATGTTATATATGAGGCATAGCTTTAATGGTATAGGCTATAGTGGCCTAAGACAGACACTTAGCTTCCATGCTACTGATTTCATCAACATACTTAATAAGAGGATCTTTCAACGAACTCCAGTTTAGTGTTGGTTATGTAGTGAGTTCAGGAACAACTTGAACTACATCTTGAGACCCTGTCTAAAAAAAGA